>MJUU01007484.1:163464-177991 GCA_002080025.1 Modiolus philippinarum | reverse complement strand
CTTTGGCGGTTAATTTCTCTTCTACTTACCTTTCTTTGTCAGACTACAATCGAATTTGGAAGGAGACGAAGGTGTTTTTGTTCGTCCAGTATTTTGTCAAACTTGACCTCATTCTTGTATCAGGTTTCTATTTGACTAAAATGATTTTGTAAATAGCAGTGTGCCACTTGCACGATATGTGAGGGCATTGTTTATTAAAACTGTTATACCTATCGAATAAATACATCAAGATCCTAAGCTGAGTGATTGTTTTGTTTATTCTGGTGCTCTACTAGGCCGAGTTACATTTGCATTGCAAAATATTCATCTTCTTCTTTAGTAATGGACCCGGATCCGGAGTATTTCGAGGTGTAAAACAAATTCGATCTACTGTTTCGTTACAAGTAAGACATATTTGCAATTACCGGCAACTAACTTCGGGATAACCCTATCTAAAGACAGGAAATTTGGGATGCAAATGCTATATAGCGTTATGGCATGCTTTTAGCCATGGTAAATGGGAATTGTCATTCCGAGTTAAACAGGATTCGCAAAAATTTGCTTCTTGCATAGGTTAAAACACAAACTTCGTTACACTTGATCAAATGGACAAACAATAAAAGGATTTCATTATCAAACAAGATACCTCATTCAGAAGATTTGTAAAATATATATTTTTTACCATGCAGGATGTGGTCACAAAACATGTCCGGGAATTCGGAATTTGCTAAATCTATCGAGAGCAAATCGGAATGAGAACCCCTCTCGCCCAACTCAACCCCAGTGTATGGGAAATGGAAAAAGGTTGGGTTAAAGATTCACTATACAATCGTGATTTTCTTTCACATTTGAATTTAAACAAAAAAGTCGGAACAGACGTGTAAAGAGGTATGGCCACTTTCCTGTGAATTCATTTCATTCAGCATAGCAATTTTGCAAATTCATAATACCCCGGTATCTTCCCCAAAACTGTTTATATATGTCATCTGTCAATTACACTATAAAAAAGAAAACAAATTCAAATACATTTTCATACGTATAGATAAAAGATCAATTAAGCCACTGTACCTGGCATTTGTATTCAATTTTGACAAATTTTTTGTAGGTTTTTGTTAAAATTCGTTGCACAGTACATTCAGAACCAAACTATGCTAATGCAGTTTTGAAGAGAAATTGTTTTACAATCGCATAAAAAATGGTTGGGTTCGCTAAGTCCTTCGGGTTGTACTATCATCACAAATACTGTAAAAATTACCTAAACGGACACAAACCGACTGCTAATGTCAGAAAACATACAAGTGTGGCATGTATATTTTTTTATTTCATAGGAAGTACATTTATCATAGACCACCTTACGCGAAAAATGATATTAGTGTCATGCGTTACAGTAAAAAAGCGACGTCTTCAGTAACGTCGCCGGAAAAACGCATTTTTTACATTAAAATCCATCATTCAAAGCGATATATCTTGAAAACGAGCACGGTTGCTAAGGACTTTCTTTACATCGATGCATTCGAAATTAGTTTTTGAATAAAATATCAAATTTTCAAAAAAATTGTTGGATAAATAAATTTGCAAGCACGATGTAAGTAAAAGTACAATCTGATGTTTACGATTTTTCCCTATATATCCTTTGTAATTTCAGTGTTTCATGCAGTAAACTTCAAATAGTCATATCTCGAAAATTAAAACGGTGACCCCCAAATTTTTTTTCGATTTTCTGTATTATATTTCCAAGTACTATTTGTATACGAAATTTAAAAAAAATCGTTGGAGTAGTTAATTACGTACACTTCGCCTTAAAAGAATTCAGGTACATATAAAGCTGTTAAAGTTTTTTTAACACAACCCAGAGAACGAAATATTTTGCCCAATATGGAAATTTAGGCATTGGTTTTTAAAAGGAATACTATTCAATTAAGCTTAAACAGGTAATTAAATCATTTTTCTTTCATTTCATACTCCATTTGTCATTGTATCTTTACCGATAACAAAGTTACAGGCATCCATAGTAAGGGACTGACATTTTCGATCAAAAGACTGTTGTGCTACCTTAAAAAATACTATTCCAACAAAGCAACCTTATCTCTGTTTGAATAGGCAATTTATAATGTATTCACTTATCTTTACAAGTCCTTGATACAACTAATCAACAGTTATTTACAGTTGTATTACTAAGAAACATTAATAGTGTGTAATAACTTAGTTATAGTCACTACTGTATTCATTTAATCTGTTTCTAAAATAATTGAAGTTGGTACATCAATGAAAACGTTAACAAGTTGCTTTCTTTAAAAAAAGAAATGCAATATGTGAGCCCAGTCATTGTTTTTTCTAGCTGTTTATCTGTAGTGTGATCTCGAATCCATTTTTTAGTGTATTGATTCAATACTGAATAAATTTGATATTAGTGTATCATACACACCGGGTATGCACAAGGAAAATGCTTTCAATGTTTATGTATTACCTATTTCTCTTCAATAAAGTGCAAAGTGGAATATCAATTTGATATTTACATAACAAATTTACTAGGATTTCCTTATCCTTAATTTGGTACCCTTTTTGTAGTGTTTTGGTTTAATAAGCTCTACAACTTCTTATACGATTTGGATACGCAATTATTTTGATCTGAGCGCTACTGATGAGTCTTTTGTAAACGAAACGCGCGTCTAGCGCTTAAAAATTATTTCCTGGAACTTTGATGTAATTTTGTCATGTAAATATGACATTCATATTATTGTTGAAGGCCTCATCAGGTGACTTGGTTGTTGATGATGCAGTAGAAATTTAAAGCATAGATATAGCATTGGTCAACATCTAACAATGGGTTCTGCTCAAGCCGTGGAAAGGGTGATTTTGAACTTGCTATATGAGGTATAAGCATTTTGCTTATTGTTGAAGGTCTCATGACTTAAAAATGAATGATAGCAGTTGTATTATTCCATTGTTAAATTGGTTTTCACTGTGTTGATTGTAATCTTGTCTCATGCACATTTACTTCATGTCTTTCATTTTATTCATGTTTGTTGGAGTTTGTTTCAACTGCAGTACGGGGTTGGTAAAACAATTTCCCATAATAAGGTGTATCAGTTATGGTGTGCTTGTACATGAGAGAAATTCTCATGTTTATACACTATTTTGGATTTTTTTATGTATTGTCCATCTGCTTATGCATTGCCCACATAATTCTAATTTATATTGCTAAGTCCTCTTATAAATCACTTCAATGAGTGCCCTGTGGTAGTTTATCTGTTTTTGTCCTTTGGTGGGCAAAGGACGACAGTGTTTGTAAGATTATTGGTTGTTGTTGATCCAGTATCCATAGAGTATAGTTAATAATGAATTCTGTCAATTAAGCCTTTAGAACTTGCTATGAGGTACAAGAATTTTGCTTATTGTTGAAGACCTCATGGAGACATCAAGAAAATATTACTTCTCCAACCAAATATAGGTTTGACGTCTGTTATCCATGCAAAGAAAAATATGAAAAAATTACAGGAAACCGCAACACTGGCGAAAAACTTTATAAGACAATTTGCACACCATTAAAGATTTCAACAATTCTTGAATATTTAACAAAATCACATTTAAAATAACTATTAAGTAGGGAAGCATGATCAAGTAGTTATTTACTCCATATTCTCTAAGTAATAATATATGGTAATATAGAGACAGCAATGATATGCTCATTATTTAATGTACTGTTTATTGAAGTGCAATTCTTTTGTAACTTAGTCTTTTACTGTAAGTGTAGTCCAAAATAATTGCCACCGGTTAAATCCATTTTATAAATTGACTGACCATTTGTTTCATTTAAATTCATCAATAACTTTGTAAAATTTATCAATTGTTGATGAACAATAAAATGTAGGTAGGATGCCTTAGGACAAGCTTATGGACGTTCTACCAACTTTTTACTTTTCAAAACCAACTCATAAAATTTAAATATCTATTGATGAATTTAAATGGAGCAACTGGTCAGTCAACCTATAAAATGGACTTACCTGTTGATAATCATATTGCACTACGCTTACAGTAAAAAGACTGTAACATGCGAAACTGGATCGGTCCTGATTGTAATATCATTTATTGAAGTTTTACACAACTTGTACTTGATAAATGCTTTTTAAATGTTTTCTATATCTATGGATCTATATCATCTGTCTTGAATTTACTTTGAGACATGAGGCATGGGTCATTGCTGAATACTTCATAGCTATTGTGTTGTTTCATTGCAGTTGCATGATAAAATATAAGACAATAGAAATATTTATTTTATGGAAATGTCTATAATAAAGAGAAAATAAAAACTATTCTAAATCCATCAAAGTCATCCCAAAATCATCCCAGGATTCCTTCATAGAAAAGTCATTAGAACTGAGGACAGGGGACTCTATATTACTTGATGATAAAATTCTTAATTCAAAATTGTACTTTAATTCTGAATTTTAATTACTAGACTTATTATTTGTGTTATGCATTTGTTCTGTTTTGTCACAAACCACTGACAATGTTTATTTCACAATAATTTTTGAATTTGAAATTTGAATTTTAAAAACACTTGCTATAATTTCTAAAGCATATACCGTGTATTTGCGCACGAAATACGCTATCATATAACATCCAATTCCGCATAAAGGGTATATTACTTTTTTCACATTAAATTGCGTAAAATACTAGTATTTAAACTATTGGTAAAAATAATTTTCTTTTTTCATCAATTAGAATATTTTATGTATTCGTTTTTAAATCACATAAAATGCACTTTCTGTCTTCTCATGGAATATTTCGTAATCAACAGGTATTCTCCAGAGGCTTGTATTATGTAAGGAGAAATTTACAAAATAAATACATATTTTTGTTTTTCAAAATATTTTGAGGTTCCTGAATTACTCACAGCGAATTGAGTAAAATACTAGTATTTCAAATATTAGCAAGAAATAAATATAATGTGTGCGGAATTCTGTATAACCAAGAAAAAATGTTTTTGTTATGTCTCTGAAAGGAGACATGACATGAAATTTAACTTATTTCATTTTTCTGCAAAAATTGAAATAATATATCAAATAAAACCTGCCCCAAAAGTTATTTGTGATGAAAACTTTATTATCAGCTAGATTTTGACTTTTTAATTAACCGCGTCCACTTATCTATAAAAGATAATGAGATACAGATCACATGGTTTTGTTGACTTCACAGGATACATGTAGAATCTAACTGTAATGTGAATGGACATGTAATTGCTTTAGTCAGAGAGTAATACTTGCCATATATATGCTGCTTGTAAATTAAAATGATGTGAACATGCAGATTGACATTTTTTTCCAAAAAAAAAAAAACATTGTGAAGATAATTTCTTATAGAAATGTAATTATTACAGTTCTTCTAGTTTCCCCCCATTTTGAGCATAAATGAAGAAAGCTAAAACTTTTTATTTGCTTTTTAATACAGTGCATATCTTTGCTTGACCACGAGACAAACATGTTCAAAGAACATATATATAAAAGGAAGCTACATCATTTCAGATGACACGTTCGCTCTTTCGTGAATTTAGCTTTGTTGCAGGGACACAGATAAGGCTTTGTTATTGGTCAAGTAAAATGATTAATTTTTGTTGCCGTGGTAATGCAAAATGCGGGTTATGCATGAAATATTAAAGTGTTGTCTTTTTTGCGCAGCAATTGTAACACTGATTCATTGGCACAAGAGTGAAATGCATAGCTAATTCGATGATAGCCTCGTGGTATTTTGGACAACAAACATTTTTTTATGTATATGGAATGAAAAATCATTTTTATCCTGAGCTTTCATAGATGAAAATACGCAAAGTCTTGTGATAAATAAGCTCTGTGTTGCTTACTGCTTTTGTGTAGCATCTTATAGGAAACACTGATGTTCATCTCTGCTTCACAGCTACATATGTTTGACAAACGATTCCAGAATTTCGATTGTTGAGTTAGGCTGCATCTCGAAGCAAATACGAAATACGGGTGCAAAACATTGGACCCTTTCCATAAAAGAAAACATAACCCGTTATTTTATATCCTAACATTTCTTGATTACGAAACAAATTTGAAGGTTTTGCGCTTTTCAAAGATCTTCAAAGTATTCGGCATTGAGGTTAAACATATAAGCCATTACCTCTATAAATAACAAAAAGCATGTTTTCAAATACTAGTATTTCAACTTCGGACAACAAGTGGTACTTAAAATGTATTTACAACTTTCGCGGACAACACTATTGTTAGATGTCTTCATGGATTATTTACTGTGTTTTGAGTTTGTTAAGCAATAGAAAATGATGCATTTATTATTTTTTCATTGTAAATATATTTGTAATTGAAACCTTATACTCTTGCTCTGTTGCCGTATTTTTATAAATTGAATTCAATTATGGTTAGTAAACGAAATATTTAACACATCTTTTCAAAAAAAGATACGTATAATTATCTCATATCATATACTTTTCTTTATCCGCAATTTTAATTATGCGCCAATTAATAAAAATAAATGTTATAGATACCGATATACAAGATAATATACCTTCGCAGGCGGTGGTCATCGATGGACGCTGTGACAATGTACTTACTATTACTTTTAACGCAATATTGCGTAATGTTAAAATTTAGTGGTAACAAGAAAAAGCACACGATGAACTAGTCAGAAAACAATATATTTATTTTTAGGACCTTTAAAACCGAATATGTCTCTCCTATTTACCTTTCCAGGCGAAAATTAAATTAGTTTTTATATTTAGCATCTTAATAAATGATAGATAATATTTTTCTGTATACAAAAACAGCCATCTGAAACAAGATTACCCCCTTTGTTCTTAAATATAAAGTACATATAAAATGATCTCGACCACAATGTATCCAATGACGTATTAGCCTCTATATGAGTGATTTCCGGTATCGAAATATGCATATTTGAACAATTGATTGATTGATTGATTGATTAGTTAGAGTTTAACGTCCAATGAGCAATATTTCAGCTATATCAGGACGAGAACAAGTTAATCAATTCAAAAAATTGAAAGTATCAGAAGAAAGAAATAAAGGTGGAAGGGACAACCTGGGCAACGACTTTTGACTGCCACTGGAAAATTGGAGAAATGGGTAGGGGCAGGAAATTTAGCCTTCCATACGACACCCAGTGCGTCTGCTCTCTTTAGAGAAATAAAGAAGGGGTCTTTACACTGCATGGAGCGTGGCGTTTCTCCACACAGTTTGGCTACAATGGTTCGCGGTCAGGCTTTCCGTATTATGACCTGACTACCCCGCATAGACAGGGCATTCCCCTATCCACCACCTGGGGACGCGCCCGGCAGCTCTGTAGCCGAAGCCCCTGAAAACCGATTCAGGTGCCGGGTTGAACAATTGATAAAAATTTGGTTTCAAACGGCAATTTCCCAGAGGGAGTGGACAAGGCTACAAATATGTTTAGGGGGAAAGAGACATATAAAGAATGGTAATAAGTAACATTTGAAGAAAGTAGAAATTCATGTCATGTCTCCTTTAACAAAAAAGATAGTGTAAACATTAAAAAGAAATCAGTCTTAAATAAGGTTGCGATGCCCTGGAATAAAAGCCGAAGCTGCTGTTTTTTTTTCTTTTATTTCAAATGGAGCAATTTACAAGTGAGAATAATTATCTGAATTAATACTAGAGTCTTCAAATGCAAATGAAGTTGCAAGAAATTGAACACAATATTTTCTTTGAACATTCTTAAAACTATTTATCAGTCTTTGGTCTCTTTCCCAACCATTCCTTTACTTTAGGTACTTCTTTTATTCTTTCATAGTGTTTTTTAACTTCATCTGAATAATCCATAAAGCCTTCTCTCCAGAAGACTGATATTTGTTGGATAATGTCAAAAACTGCCAAATCTGCCAGTGTTAACTGCAAAAGTACACATTGGTATGTACATAAGTCAAATAAATACAAAGAGTAATTTTGCATAAAAACGACATATGGATATTGAAACAATGACAAAAAGGAATGTAGCCAGATTAACATTTACTACCCTTATAAGATACATTTGCGGAATACCCCCTGTACCAACTTAGCCATATATGATCAAAGGGATAATTTTTACTTTCCATATCAAACGATGTTATTAACATGCTAATTTATTTGTTTTTCATTATATCATTTACATAGCTAACTTGGTACAGTTATTATAAAGATGCTCTTTAAATTGAAAAAAAAATCGGTAATTAGGAAGTGGATTTTAGACACATCTGGAAAGGGGAAGTACAATATGGGCTCCCATAATAAAATTTCTTACAAAATTTTAAGTGGCTGAAATTTGTAGCTCCTGTGAAATGTATTACGAAAATTTTAACCATTAACGTATTAATATTCCCATTAACACTAGAGCATATGCATATGAGACAACGTCTATACAAGTACATGGTGAAACTAGGCAATAGAGCAACTCTACATTTGTTGTTGCTTACCTTGAAGTTAATGATGCCCTCAACAAAGAATTTTGCTCATACCTGATAGTAAGACCACTATAAGCAAGGATTTGAGCGAAATTCATTGCTAGATGTGAAACAACGCTACATCAGTGCTATTTTACTCCATAAACAAGTCGGTAAACGGGAAGTATAATGTCCGACAAATATCAATCAGAAAAGCGCAGTACAGAGCAATATAAAAAGTAATATAAATAATTTCAAGCGCTATTCATTTGTAATTGGTGAGAACAGTTGTACGGAAATTTTTACCATTGACAGTATATGCTGAAAGTTTTTGAAGTCGGTAAACCGGAGATAAATTTAGATGGTATTGCTGGTGGACCAAAATTGCCGCGGCTATTCAACAACCCAGTAGTCACACTAGGTTGGTGATGAAGACTTGGTTGCTGAAGATGAATAAAAGCGTTTTTCCATTGATAACTTCTACCATGTATTTAGAGAGTTTTTTCATATGCATTCACTCCATATCCTTACCTTATTTATGCATGCAATTTATATTTACTGTTTTCATCAAAATTCTAAACCCTTGAAAATACTGAGGCTTCATTTCCTGTATTGCATTCGGTGGATCTTGATACTTAATTTTGCTTCTTATTTCGATATGTTTGGTAATGAGTACTTCTTTCTGACTATTTTCTATTATGAATTTCAATATTTGATTATAACGCTATTGATAAGCGTTTACTTCTTGAAACACGGATACAGCTGAACAACATTTTGTGTCGACTATGCAACTTGGTGAGTTTAGTATTTTGAAACCACTGGTCGATGCCACTGCTAATGGAACAGAGGTCCTCGAAGGTATTACCAGCTCAGTAGTCAGACTTGTCTGACATGAAATATTACATTAAATCTTATACAAATTTATTGTTTTTTAATCAAATCACTAACCCCGTACTTCTTTTTGGCTATTTTTAGAGTATGGATTTCCATGTTAAACTCTAATACTGCTGATAAGATGCTAATCTTTATAACACGTGCACAGCATGAAAAAATTGTCTATTATGAAACTTGGGTATTTTTGTATTTCATTAATTTCAAGTTAAGGCGATTTGCAGTTGATGAGAAAACTGTTATGAAAAGGTGAGGATTAAAATGTCGAAAGCGATTCGGTCGAAGTTAGTAAACAGGCAATAGATGTTCGACTGACCTGAAATTATGGAAAGCAATACTAAATTCACATGCAAAATTTGAAGTTGCTGAGAAATGGGACGGACAACAAAAACAACGACACAAGATAGCTTAAGGTAGTTCGATCCTAATAAAAATATCAGACAGAATTTTTTTTTCTTTTATGATATTTTGTAGGTCTTAACCTATATGTTCCAAAAATAAAATAAAAATGATATGTCACCGATCATCTTTTCCTGTTATCTGGCTTTGAAAATCAGGCCAATTTCAGTATTTTTCAGCAATATTTACAAAGAATATATAGGGAACTGTGAGAACATGCTTATTTTTTATCTTTCATATAAAATAAATATCAGACCGATTTTTTTTTATTTTTTGATATTTCAGAGATATATAATTAAGCTATCGGTTACGCTGAAAAAATCTACATGTCACCGTTCGATTAAGAAAGTTATTTGATATAGTTTACGAAATAGACAATATTTACGAGAAAAAGGGAGCTAATTTGCGGGAAAGTGTATGTCAATCTATAATGACGTCACAGTGAATAGGCCAATACAGGATTATTCCGGCTTGAAAATCAAGTCAATTCCGCATCCGATTCGTGTTACACAAATGCGCCAATCGAATGCGCCGTGTATTAGTGTCGATCTACCTTAAGTAATCACGATATGTCGCCCAACTCTGTGTATCATGCGACACAAAAAGTAGATTCCTCGGACCTTATTATTTCAAAAGATACTGGAAATAAATATCTAAACAGAAAAAAGTCGAAATTACGTCTAAATATTTTTTTCAGACAGGAGTTATACATTTAAAAAATACATAAAGCACTTCAAATTGTAAACTCTTACCACCATGTGTCTGCAATATCCAGGAACATTTTCAAAACGCACCCAAAATTATTTATTTAATATGNACTTCTCTGACATGAAATATTACATTAAATCTTATACAAATTTATTGTTTTTTAATCAAATCACTAACCCCGTACTTCTTTTTGACTATTTGTAGAGCATGAAAAAATTGTCTATTATGAAACTTGGGTATTTTTGTATTTCATTAATTTCAAGTTAAGGCGATTTGCAGTTGATGAGAAAACTGTTATGAAAAGGTGAGGATTAAAATGTCGAAAGCGATTCGGTCGAAGTTAGTAAACAGGCAATAGATGTTCGACTGACCTGAAATTATGGATACGGAAAGCAATACTAAATTCACATGCAAAATTTCAAGTTGCTGAGAAATGGGACGGACAACAAAAACAACGACACAAGACGACTTAAGTAATCACGATATGTCGCCCAACTCTGTGTATCATGCGACACAAAAAAGTAGATTCCTGGGACCTTATCATTTCAAAAGATACTGGAAATAAATATCTAAACAGAAAAAAGTCGAAATTACGTCTAAACATTTTTTTCAGACAGGAGTTATACATTAAAAAAATATATATAAAGCACTTCAAATGGTAAACTCTTACCACCATGTGTCTGCAATATCCAGGAACATTTTCAAAACGCACCCAAAATTATTTATTTAACATGAAATAAATAGCAAGAACATACAAGAGAATTTAATGATTCTACATATACTCTAGACTAAATTAGTTAAAACTCTAGCAAATTCGGGATAAGTATTTCGAGAAAATGGCAACAATAACATGTTTAAGGAAACGCGGCAATATCTTTTAATTTTGTTTGAGAACTTAATAAAAGCCAGATTTAAGGAAAACCATTTATTTCGAAACCACAAAAATAGTTCATAAAATATATAGAAATGTTCAAAACAACCTGCTACCAAAAGACTAACGACGCAATGGACGTTGGATGCCTGCAAAGTACTTCCGTAATAGCGGTATCCGATTTATCCTGACTTGACAAAAAAGTTTACTTGGAGTCACCAGTATCAAGAAATTCATCAACGTATACAAACAATACACTTTTATCCGTTTCACTAGGTCAAATCTAATTAAATGAAGAGTCTTTTATATTTCTCTTTCCAATTTTGTACTAAATTTACCAACACGTTTACAAAAATACATTAATAAGACGTGAAAAACTAGGTAAAAAAGGAAAGTAGGTCTCTGCTTCCTTTCGGAGAATTTGAAACACACCCCTATCAAATTCTTCGTATAAGTAGGAGACAACGGATGATAAAAAAGTTATGGTTGGTAGATTGTAAAATGTCAGTATGTTTTTTCTAATATAAAAAGAGACAAAAATTCAGCACGTAACGTCCGTCCTTTGCAATACTAATTTATCAACCACCCACTTTTTTTATATTCCTGTATTTATTTACATATTGAAACCCAAAACATGCATCTGTTCTACTATTTCTATAGAAGAGACAATCAGCTTTTTTTACTTTGTATTCAAAAGCAGTACCTTTTTATTGCATTTAAAATCAATACTTTTTATTGTATGTAAAATCAATACCTCATTTCCAACAAGGTAATGCCCTCCATTATCGCTTAGCACCTTCTCTATAAATTTTGAAAACTTAGGCAACACTGTTTCAGCGAGATTTTTATCTATTTCAGCCTGCAAAATAAAAATAAAGTTTCACCATCACATATTGCAATCATACAAATTTATTTTCAAATTTCTGGAAATTGGGTTATATTATATAGAATGAATAGAACTTTTAAGGTTCCGTTATCAGGTTTAAATGATGTTTATGAGAAGATTTGCAACGTTATAGAATAACAAAATACCGAAGTTACTGTTAATTCATTTTCTGCATATGGGCATTTCGACAACTTATGTCTCATCAGTGCAGACCAAACAAAAACATGTGGAAGTCAATATAACGAAAAACGTGAAAAGCTGATAGAGAACAAATAACCAAAAAGATCTAAATAGAAAAGCCAAAATTCGGCTGAGGACAGAGCTATGCATGAGGGAGATACTCCTTAGTTTTAAACAAAATTTTATCAAATTTAGATATTGCAAAGTTCAATAAAATTGGTTTTCGGGTCAGCACCGAAGTACTGACTACTGGGTTGGTGAATATTCTCGAGGACTTACAGTCCATTTGCAGAGGCATCGGCCCAGTGGTAATAAATAAAAAAAATACCGAAGTTACTGTTAATTCATTTTCTGTATATTCGGATTTCGACAACTTATGTCTCTTCAGAAATTGTGTTCATAGAGTCAGATAGTATACCACGAATAATGAAAAACTATTATTAGAGCTTATAGATTCAATGAGATTGGACCTCTCTCATGTATGTAATGGTATACTATATAAAATTATACAAATTTCCCGTTTGTACCTTAATTGTCTAGTGGCAAAGTTAAATGATATAGGGATTTTCATTTTAAAGTAACCAAAAAGACAAAAACCTTGGCCCCGCCCAAACTGCTCAATAAATATGAGAAATACATTTTTTAGTTGTGACGGATATCAGTGTTGATTAATAATGAGTTTGTACTGCTGACCTAGTAATGGCAAATTTCCTAAAGCATTAGCATATTATATTTGAAATTCTTCAATAAATATACCTATATTCGTCTTACAACACCTATACAACTTCTTTAAAACTAATATCCTGTTTTTTTTGTCTTTAATCAGACAACCTTGTATACCAATTTGTATCGGATGCAATTTTTACCTTGATACAAATTAATATACAAAAGTATACTACAGAAATTTGCTTGTTTGGTTAACAGATATTTTGCAGGAGTTTTATAGGTTTTACTAAGGAATATTGATTCAAGTATATTAATTTCAGAAATACCAAAAAAATTACGTTAATGTTTCTTGAAATCTGCCAAAAGAACTTACAAATCCCACATACAACTGCCTTTGTAACAGCCTTGTTGAAAGTCTCATGTTGACTTCAAGATACCAATAAAAGCGTTGTTCAATTGCTTGGTTTAATCATGTATTTGTAGACACTTTGTCTCATATGCTTTTACTCCATATCCTTTCATTGTTAATTTAATACAAATACGTGTTACCTTTTTTGATTCATCTGTCTCAAGGAAGTATTTTCTAACCTCCGGCCTTACATCGTTTATTGTTTCCAAAACAACATCACACATGGTATTTTCCATATTGGTTTTTCCATACAATCCTGGAATATATTCAATAATCTGTTGATCAATTTTAAGTGTACCAAGCAAATTTCATGTGCTCTTTTACGTTTAGAAAAAAAAATGCTTAAGCTTTCAAAAAATTCTTCTAATGCACATCTTGTTTCTACATATAGTATGCAAGAACATTGACATACAAGGACGTGTAGTATGACCACTATCTTAAAAGCACACATCTTTCAGGAACAAATTTTGACAAAGTCGCATGAACTTCGGATGAGTCGACAGAGTAATTGTCTTCTCCTATGGCTGTATCACCTGACATGTAAAAGAATCACTGATAGGTCTATCAAAACCACCCTAGCAGTTTTTCAATTGAAGAATAATAAATACATTTATCGGTAATTTGTATGAGTTTCCTTTGATCTCACGGAGCGAATATTTTTCAGTATTTGCAACTGCCCGAATACGAAAAAATATTGGCAAAAAGTATCTTAGGCCATGCCTGCTTTGTCAATCAGAATCAATGAAACAAAGAAATATACATCTATAGAGACTCTTACAGGATCGTACAAATTCTTTTGCTATTCAATACTAGTCAATTTCACGATTTGCAAAATTTGTCCTGTTAAATGATTTAGTTAATTATCGATAAAAAAATAATAGAAGTTGTTTTTTTTTATAAAAGAAATATTGGCGCCAAAAATGGACTCGCCAACAAGGGGCTCGTCCATTATTGTTTGCCAATATTTCTTGTATCAGAAACAAAACTTCCATTATTCTATACTTATTTATCAATGCAATTCTATCAATATCTATTTCTCACTTTCAATTCGCTACAACTCGACCATATAGATATCATACATCCTTGCCGAATTATGTTTTCAATACCAGT
>MJUU01007484.1:152937-163417 GCA_002080025.1 Modiolus philippinarum | reverse complement strand
TAAAATAAAAAGAATAAAATAATAAATTACATAATATTCGTTGACACTGCAACTGAGATGATTACACAATTATTTTACGAAATTTTGTTTAAAACTAAGGAGTATCTCCCTCATGCATAGCTCTGTCCTTGGCTTAGTTTTGGCTTTTCTATTTAGATCCTTTTGGTTTTTTGTTCTCTATCAGCGTTAACATGTTTTCTGGTTAATGGACTTCCAAATGTTTTGGTTTTGATCTGCACTGATGAGACATAAGTTGAAATGTGCATATGCAGAAAATAAATTGACAGTAACTTCGGTATTTTGTTATTTAATCATTATGTATCGTATGATTGTGCAGTAGCTTTACAGAGCATACTACATTTCTACAATAGAGAACCCTTCGTTTTGATACGAAAATTTATCACGGCTAGTATCAAGTGCGCCCGTTAGGGCGACCTTGATGCGTTACGCCTTGAAGAAGTCCGTAACAAAAGGTTTTGTATTTCTTATATCGATAGTCCACTATAGGATTAAACATTGATTTTTAGGAAATTATCTATAAACTCCGGCAGCTCACTCACAAACTGAGTAAAGTCCGAAGAACTTTATGTAAAGTTTGTAAGCGACCTGCCGGAGTTTATCAATAAACTAGTGTTTAATTCTTATTATTTCAAATGAGTTTAAAAAATCTGTTTGATCTCGGTGTACAAATGACGTCTTAATGTGCTACACTAAATTTTCGCGGAGCAGATTAATGGACAAATTGAAATATCGAAAAATATTTCTTTTGTTATTCATGACGTTGACCAATGAAATTGAACGTTACTAGTACATTTTGAATTATGAAATGATAAATAAGTGTGAACCCAAATTGATGTCTCGCTCGTCCCTACTTGGTCGCATATTTGATGTGAAAACTCAAACTGACTATATCAGAAAACTTAACATGATCGCTAGACTGTAAAATTAGGGTAGTTGACAGAAGCAATATGGCAGACTGTCATGTATCACCCAAAACTAAAATGTCAAATATCAGTGACCTACCACTGATAGATACTGAAAAACCAAACACTTTTACTAGACCGTGAAAATGAGGCCAAGGGCTAAAGTCAAACAGTAGGCTGTCATCTAAGACAAACCCACATAACAAATAATATTGACCTTGCATTGATAGATACTTGAGTTCACAGACAAAAGCCATATAGCAAACTGTCATATACTACTCGAGACCAACCTATGTACCAAATATGATTGACCTACTCCTTAAAGTTACCGAGAAAATTAACTAATCACAAAAACTTAACATGCTAACAAGACCATGAAATTGGGACTAAAGACAAAAGTCATATGACAGACTGTCATTTACTACCTAAGACCAACATACCATATACCATTGACCTACCACTTATAGTTACTGAGAAACTAAAATAAGCAAAAAACTTAACATGTTTATTGAACCATGAAATTGAGGTCACACACAAAAGCCATATAACAGACAGACTGTCATGCACTTCTCAAGATCAACCTTTACACCCCGGGTCCTTTGTTTCACTCAGGTGTATATCATTTGGAAACTTTATGTCAAACAATGGACTATGATCGCTGGGGCTTGACAGGGACGGTCAGATACCCCGTCACACCCTGTGATCACAGACAATGGACCGATTCAGAAATGCAACGGCATTATGGGATCGTCATTGTTCCGAACGTTTTTTGATTGGTCAAAACGTATTTTTGCGAGGACGCTGGGCTTGCGCAACGTCATTTACGAGGACGGAAGTTGAATTTCTGATTCAGTCCATTGTTTGACAGAACGTTTCGCGGGAAGTTCGGCGTATTGCCAACAGCATCAAAGATTACGATTTTTTGTGACAACTTATCATGTGAACCACACAATCACTCATGTTTTCCATAACTTTTGATTGTGTGTATTCTTAATAAGAATTAATTCAACATTTTAGAGGGGCGGACAGGGGTGCCATTCTCATTCTTCTGCCCCTCTCTTTTCCCGACCCTGCAGATTCTCCCATACCATCTTTCTCAGTCTCCCTTTACCCTGTCCGCCCCTCTTTTTAAGGTAATAAAATCAAATTGACCTTTTTTCGAAATATGAATCATAATTCTTAAATATTGATTGTGAAAAACGGTCAGTTCTACGGGAGCGTTTTGATACCACATGAAGACAAAATATCTCGTAATCATCCTAATTATCTGATAATCCTTCATAATTATGAGATATTATTTCATAATTATGAGATAATTATCTCATAATTTTGAGCTATTATCTCATAAATACAAGATAAATATCTCAAAATTCTGAGATACTGATTCATTATAATGAGATCTTATCTTATAACTATGAGACGATATTACATAATTACGAGGTAGTATCTCATAATTATGAATTAATAAGTCATATTTATGAGATAATTATCTCATTAGATATTACCTCATTGTTATGAAATAATATCTCATAATCATGAGATAATATCTCACAACTATGAAATAGTATCTCATAGATTGATTGATTAATTGATTGATGTTTTACGTCTTATTTGGCTATAATTTGTATCTCATAATTACGAGATATTTTTTTCTCTATGTGGCATAAATGCGCTTCTGTACAGTTCCAAGCTTAAAATGTGATTGTTTCCATTTACCGGTATGATTCGCTAGAAAATTGTTTCGAATATTATTCCATTTACGAGATGCTACATATAAGTAATGAATCGTTTTATAGCAAACAAGTTGACACATGTAGTCATTGCATTTATATCATTATAAAGTAAACGCGTTGAACAAGGGTACTTTTAGACACGGACAGATATCAAAAAAATGTGTTCATCATATTTAAGTGTCATATTGCCAATATCTCCCGTCCCGACCCAACCTTATTGGATGTGAAATGCTACGGGCTATGCTAAAATCTGCGACTTTCTGGGAAGTTAACACCATTTTAAAATAAAAAAATGCACCCCTTTGGCCCGGTATAGCTTGAAAATGGGGAGATATCCATGAAAACACAAGAAACCCCATTAAAAATGTAGAATTGATATTTTAACAATATTTTCACCTTATGACTATGTAATAGTATCATTAAAAATCAAATTACTGAGAATCACATTTATTAATATTGTTTTATCTGCAGTCACGGGACAAAAAAAAATCAATTGCAATCAGACTATTTATAAAACAATGAATTTTTAAATTCGACCCATCTTAAGAAATGTGATATTGATCCTGTGAAATCCTTTCAAAATCTTATACACTAATTTTCTATAGACGATTGTGCCATACTTCAAAAATTTTGCCGCCCTATTTAATATTTAAAAAAATTCCAGGCAATGTATTAGTACATGTAAGAGAGAAAAAAAATCATATCGAGGAAAATTGCCAATACCTTAAAGTACTATTCAAAAAAGATATACCGCTACATAGGGTCATCGAATGGAGTCATACATTTTAGTCAATATTTTGTCCGAGCTCTGTCCAAACGTTGTTCATTTATTGGGAAAGGGTTTGTCTTAATCAAAATCTGATCCTACTCCAACCTAACAAACCTCTCACTACAAGGCATATCAAATCATGATGATATAGCACCCCCCCAGATATATCAAATGTTGAAATGATAAATAGGTAGAATATATTTGAAAATCATAAGTTTCAAGTTGTCCCTCCCTCCCTCATAAAATATTATAACTATATGACCTGCATTTACACATTTCTTTGCAAAAAAGCAAAACGTATTTTTCTAAATGATTAAAGGAACAAAACAAAATTTTATACTTACAATATTTTGAAGAAAGACGCCCAATTTGGTAAGCTTAATTTCTGCCATATAATTTCGGAATTAAACTATACTGATGTATAAATCACAATCTATATTTTATCTTCTTATTCACTGTATATCCATACATTGAAATATTTCAATATATTTCAATGAATGGCAAACAAATCCACTCTGTTAACCTTTTTATAATTGTCACACTCATTACTGATTTGTCCTTTGAACTCACTGGTCTTTTCATACGGCTAACTCGACTTGTTTGTGTAGTTTTAAACATCAATGAACTCGATGTCTACGTGACATGATTGACATTAAAAATAGTCTAGATCAGTATGTCCATTGTTTGTTTGAGAAGAACTCAGTCATGAAAGGTATCCAACGGGGTTTTATAGTAAAAGGTACATTTGACAAAGATTATATATGTTTTGGGGTTTTTATATTTCTTGAGTGTTTTATTATGATAAGATAAATACTTTTCTAATACTTTACCTTTACCTTGGGTGTAAGTTAGTTATACCCCTCGGTATACGGCGTTTCTGGAAAAAGAAACGCCTTTACCTCATGGTATAACTATTACATATACCAAATATCATCGACCTACCACTCATAGTTACTGAGAAAATGACATAAATACAAAAACTTAACATACTCACTTGATCGTGAAATTGAGGTAAAGGACAAAAGACATATGACAGACTGTCATGTACTACCTAAAACCGACCTAGAAATCATATATCATTGACCTACAACTTATAGCTACTGAGAAATGAAACTTAAGCACAAAAACTTAACATGTTCATTAATTTGACCATGAAATTGAGGTCATAGACAAAAGCCACATAGCAGACTGCACTGTACTACTCAAGACCAAACTTTATACAATGTATCATTGAACTACTACTAATAGTTACTGAGGAAATGACCTAATCACAAAAACGTAACGAAAGTTTACGCCGCCGCCGTCGCCGCCATACTTTGTACGCATATGTTTCGCTTTCCGCGCCTTCCGTCGCTGGCGAGACAAAAATATATAAATTAAAATAAGTTGCATATGTTTAAGATTAATAATTGTACTGTTTGTTGCAATAATTAATATGCAACTGAACAAAATACGCTGACAAATAGTACAAAGTATAATAACACCAGAAGACGCTGTTGCAACTTCAGATGTGATTAAGCTTTACATCTGGCGAATTTTATATACTTAATTTCAAAACAACATATTATCTTAACATGTAATCTCACCAAACTCCCTTGCAAGGTATCTTTCTATGGCTCTAGACTGTGGGATCACCTTCCCATTTACAGTTAACAAAGGTACCTGTCCGAGAGGTGTCGCTGAAAGATAATGTTAGAAAATAAAAGTAACTTTAAAGCTCCTTCATGTATGCAAATATCTATACTTAACATCAAAAGTAACGCACCACTAATGTGTATTTCTATATACCTTAAGAATAAAGAAGCAAATATCTCTTTAGATTATTGCCAGAGAAAGTTGAGATTCTTACGCAGTGTTTTCTGTAATCACGTTTACAAAATTCTGAAAAAATTGAAGATTTCTGAAATCTCAAAATAAGTTTTCCACCAAAAATTGAAAATAGGATTAGAAACAGTGAACATTAATCCATTCTTGCTCTTAATTAAAGATATGGACAGGTAACTAAGTACAACAAACTTTACAACAAGGCCATTCAAAGGAAATCTGTGACTCTTGTCTTCGTACACTTTTCATACAAGTTGTTGCTGTTGCTTCATTGTCAAATTTATTTTCATAGCAATCTGTTTGTTTGTTCTCGAGTATAAGGAATTTTATAAAATTACTAAAGGTATGAATAAACGTTAAATATTTCAGAAGCTGGACGGTATGAAACTATGGGTACGTTTCTCCTGATGTTCAGTAGTCACTCGCAAATATAAAGAAATAGAAACAATAATAAGAACTAGCATCATGACGAATTACATTTGAATTTTTACTTTAATGGCAACAATCAATTGAAAAAGAAACATAGCCTTACTAAGGAACAGATAAGAGAACCAGCACAATGACCAAATATATTTAACATTTTATACTCACTCGGTTTGAGTGCAGGCCATTCTTTGGTTCTTTCTATCCTATAATCTTCATATTCTTTACCAGCTACAGCAAACAGAAGTCTGGATACCTACCTGGAGAGGTGATATACTTCCGGTATGGCGGCTCCCATGCCTTTTCAAGAGCTACTATAAATTTACCTCAAATGAGATGTTGGGAAGTAGTAACTCATGGAATTTGATCGTATTTTAATGCCGAAATGGCTAGACTAACTAAACCTCCATCGAAACTAAGCGACTGCTTTGTCGGTGACGAAATAGATTGCATGCTTGATGACGTCGTCCATAACATTATCAGTGGTGACGATGAGATCCCCCAAATTCATCAACAATGTGATGGCAAAACTAACAATGTGTCTTTTAAAACAAGTAGAATTGAAATTTGGAAACAAACGTTACACTCTTACTTTGAACAGTGTTCCGATCTTAAAGACGGTGCCACGATTAAAATCCAATGCAAGGGAGACAACCCTGTAGAAACAATAACTGTGAAATTTAACTTTTACAAAACTGGGATTGTAACTATTCAAGGGGCCAAATGTAAACTCTTTACAGCCATATATTTTGACACTTTAAAAGATATTGCCAATAAAAATTTCAACTGTCCCGATAGTAAACCTAAAAATACTGAACAACTACCTGAACATGAAAACGGCATGTTTGTCCCACCTGAAAATGGTGAAAATGCTGACAATGAAGAAACGGAAGTGAAATGTCTTGATGAATCCTTAAATAACATAACAGTAATAGAAACTCCTGATGGAAAAATTGACCCCATGGCAGATATAAAAGTGTCTACACCACTTCCATGTTTGGACGATAAAATCCGACCTGTAGTTATCAATGAAAGTATAACAATACCATCTCCAAAGATAAAAGAAAGAATAGCGGAACACCAAGAAACTTTAGCTATAAAACTGTCGTGCATAAACACCGCTCTTATCAATGTTGATACCGCATTGCATACCATTTCGAATCTTGTATCTGAAGTAAGATCAGTTGCAGCAAAATTCTCCACAGACTTTGGTAGTCAATTGTCAAAAGGCAACAAAGGCATTAAAGAACAACTAGATTCTTTGGAGTCAAAAGTAAAACACAGCAATCAAACTGTTGAATCGTTACACACTAAATTCAACATAACAGACAATCAAATAAAAAACCTAACAGACAATCAGGAAGCAATGATGAAGAAACTTGATGAAGTATCACAACAACTTTCCATTAAAACAGAAAACAGTGATACCATCATAGAAAAGATCATTGAAAATCAGGAAGGAATGATGAGTAAACTTGATGTCATATCACAACAACTTCCGATGAAATCCAAAAACAATGACACCTTTATTGGAAATATTACCTCAACTGTCCAAAATATTCAGGAAGAAACTTGTGCCAAAAAATCTATTAGCAGTACCTCGGCAGATGTGAATATGAATACCCAAAGTAAATCAGGGCCAAAGCCTGAAAACAGACAAACAAATTCAAGGATAGATAAAGGATCATTAAAAACCAGCACAGGCGATCAACCATTGAAGTGTGACAACCTTATACTAAGTGACTCAATATTGAAGAGAATCAACCCGAGACAGTTTTCATCAAGTGAGACTACACAGAAAAGGTATATTCGTGGTGGTGCAAATACTTGCACTCAATTTATCAATGTCAATGGTGAAAACTTCCGTCCAAAAAGAGTGCTGATTCATATTGGTGCGCGTGATCTACAGAAAGATGGAGTCGACAAAAATGAATTTAAACTTATGTTTGATTCGGCCCTCAAAACATGGCCATCTTCTGACATTTACATACTACCAATCCTTTATAGAAAAGATATTGAAAACTCTATTATCGATGAAGCAAATGACAGAATAAAATCAGTGGCACATGACTATTCAACACTGAAGATCCTAAAAAAATTTATACCCACAGATGATATGTTTTATGATAATGTGCACCTGAATGACCGCAGAGGTCTCGCAGCTATGGTGAATTTTTTAAAACACCAGATGAATATTCCATTCAACCAAACATACAGGAATGAACAAATGAGTGACAAACCCAGCGTCCGCAATGAACAAATGAACCGCAACTCAAGGAAATACAATTCAAGATCATCAAATTACACTGACTGGAATAACAACAATCATTATCCATCCCCCCTCTTCAATCATTACAACTTATCGCAACATGGAAATTCATATAATCACAATAACAATGCTCAGTATACTCAATCACCTGAAAATTTATCTGGACTACCATTGAATATGCCGTTTTTTAATCCCTGGCTTTTCGGGCCATGGAGCATGACCCCGCCAATGCAGACCCCGTCAATACAGAGAATGGACTTTGTGCCAAAGTGAACTTGTTTCAATATATAAACCTATTGTTTATTTTTTTTATATACAAATAGAAAATCTGTTTGTACGTTTGTTATTTTTTTTTTTTTTTTTTTTTTTTTTTTTTTTTTTTTTTTTTTTTTTTTTTTTTTTTTTTTTTTTTTTATTTTTTTTTCATTATTACTACTATTATCCTGTATAAGTTTGTGACTTTACATATCTTGATGGCATCTATATGCATTGATTCTAGTCATATCCTGGGTTTAGCATATAACCTGCTTTATTTTGTTTTACATGTACTATTGATTTTTTTTTTATACTAGAGTTATTCCTCTTTAATTAAGAAGGAGAATATTATTTTAATTTTCTGTATGAACTCATTTTTCATTTAATTTTTTCATGACATTATTATTTTATTTTATTTTTTCTTCTTCTTTAAATATAACGAAACTCCTTCGCGACTGGAGTTGTTACATTTTGTTTACTTTCACACTTTGTTTTATTTATTTTCCATACAAAAATGAACTATTGTTCTAAAGCTTCCCAACATCTTATAACTTTCGTTCATGTTTTCATTGACCTTTTTTAACAATGATAGCAAGTAACCTAAAAATTGGTTTATGGAATATACAGGGTTTAAATCAAGAAAAAATAAAAGACCCTATTTTTATAAAAACTATTTCTAATATGCATGTCTTTAGTTTAGTAGAAACATGGAGTGACAGTGGAACAACTTTAAATATACCAGGCTATGACCTTATTTGTAACAGTAGCCGATCTAAACATAAAAAGGCCAGGCGCAACTCTGGTGGAATCGCAATATATACTAAGCATTCATTGACAAAAGGTTTGTCCAAGCTTTCTAATGAATTTAGCGATATACAGTGGATTAAATTAAATCACACTTTTTTTAATATACCAAGAGATCTATATCTGGCTTTTATCTATTTTTCCCCTGAAAATTCTATAGGGCAAGCCAAAGATATTGAAGAAATCTATTCAAAATTACTCAGAAATATAGAATACTATAGTCAGTATGGTGAGGTTTTGATCCAGGGAGATTTTAATGCTTATACTAGCACATACTCAGACTTTGTGAATTCCGATGAATCTAGATATCCTCATGTCGAGGATAAAAATTATATCTTTGATGTTGGTACACCAAGGAATAATCTAGACACTAAAAAGCCAAATAAGAGTGGCAAATTATTAATAAACCTTTGTAAAGAATCTGGTTTGAGAATACTGAATGGTAGATCAATTGGAGATCTCCATGGTAAACATACATGTATTAAATATAATGGTTCTAGTGTTGTTGATTATGCAGTTGCATCTGCAAATTTGTTATATACAAATGTAATTAGTAGTTTTATGGTACATGACTTTACACCTTTATCAGATCATTGTGCAATAAGTTGTAATTTATTAACATCCTTTTTTGATAGTACAAACAACAAACAATCACATTTAGAACCACTCCCAGGTAAATTCTTATGGGATTCAGAAGCAATTGAACGTTACGCTAATTGTATCAAAGATGATAATTCTAAAACCAAACTACAAGAATTTATGAATAAAAAATACTCAAATTGTAATGAGGCTGTTAATGATCTAAACCTAATTCTTCAAGAAACAGCCTTAGCCTCTACCAAATTTGTTAAAGGGCATATTAAAAAACAAGCAAATAAACCGAAAAAGAAAACTTGGCTTTCAGAGTCTTGTGAAGATTTATATAAAACTGTAAAACACTATGCACATTTAATAAATAAATTTCCATTTAATGGAGCTTACAGGAAAGAATACTATTCTTATCGCTCAAAATTAAGACGAAGAGCTAAACAAGACGAGAAAACTTACAAAAATAAAATATATTCAGACTTGTATAATAATATTAACAA
The DNA here is from genome assembly GCA_002080025.1 of Modiolus philippinarum. Lineage (NCBI taxonomy): Eukaryota > Metazoa > Mollusca > Bivalvia > Mytilida > Modiolidae > Modiolus > Modiolus philippinarum. The sequence continues at coordinate 153,329 of MJUU01007484.1, read as the reverse complement.
AGACCCTAAATCCTTCTGGGAATTACTTAATAAATTAAGTCCTGCATCAGACAATAATGTCAATGAAAAAATTGACGAACTAACTTTTTGCAATTTTTACAAAAACTTGTACTCTTGTGATGCTCAATCAAATGACAGTGAATGTCATAAAACTGTCCTTCAGAAATTAGATAAACTAATTAAGGCACCAAATAGTGAAAATGGAATGTCCTACAATGATCCAATTACGGCAGATGAAATAATCAAAGTCTCCAAAACCCTGAAAAATGGAAAATCCACTGCAAAGGACTTAATTTCAAACGAAATGATCAAATATGGCATGCCAGTGCTAGTTGAACCTATTAGCAAGTTATTTAATCTAATTTTCAAAGAGGGAACATTTCCTAAAGTAT
>MJUU01007484.1:130671-144585 GCA_002080025.1 Modiolus philippinarum | reverse complement strand
TGGTATGTAGGTTGGTCTTGGGTAGTACATGTCAGTCTGGCAGGTGACTTTTGTCCTTGACCTCAATTTCACAGTCTAGTGAGCATGTTCACTTTTCTGATTAGTTCACTTAGATTTCACATCAATTTAGAGTCCAGCAGGGACAGGCGAGACATCTTTTAGGGTCATCACTTGTTTACAAACAGCAATTTAACAGCAAATTTCAACAACATGAATTTTTTATGCAGAAAAAATAATTTCCTCTTCAAAAGTGGCAATAAAATATTTTGGGTAACAGTGATTTTTCTGGGTCAGTCGGGTTTTGGGAAACAAACAATATATTATCTTAGTTGTAATTTTGTGATAGATATGGAATGGTATTATTGATAACTGTATTTAGACACACAATTAACTTTTTGACCCTGTTAGTTACAATGGAAGAAGTATTGGATGCCAGAAAAGTTTTTCCATCAACTATAGCAGTTTGTTTCATGTCTTTTCCATAATAGTCTGCCATGTAAAAACTCAATCATTGACCAGTATTCCCACAATTCTATTCTTTATATGAAGTTCAAATGTTAAAAATTTTGCGTAGTGTTATCACCAATGGTGGGATGAATTATTGCTGTTCAAAAATTTATAATGCAGAGTTGTTAAAGCATACTGATAGTACAGGTTAACTTCCTTAATTATACATAAGATACAGACATTAACCCTTTCACTGATAGTGTCCCAGGCGGAAGTAACTCTGAGACGATGGCTTCCCTGACAGAGTGAACACATTGATGGGTGCTACACTTTAAATATCTACCAGAAATTCATTTTTGGGAGTTGAATGTTAATTTTTTTTGCTCGAGAATAAATGATTACAGACCTTTGTATTTTATTTATTTTCAAGTCAATTCCATATATATTTTCGCGTGAAAATTTTAATACCACGCACGAAATTTGTCTGATTTTGGAAAAATTTGTATTCCCGTTAAAAGTTCCAAAAGAAATTTTCAAAAAATGAGAAAACATCAACGAAATGAACATTTCAACAATTCGATACTGTTTCGTTATGATTTCCTGGCTAAAATTCTCATTTCCGTCAAAATTCTATAATCCTTTGTCCATAAAATCGGGAAGAATTTCATCAAAATTTGTTCCCGAACTTTAAATTTGTGTAAAATCCACATTTTTCGTCCTTTTTTCATCCAGTTTTTTGCAACGGAAGCGTCATTCTTATTTACATCCGGGAAACTCATCAAAGAAAGACAACTCTATTCTAAATGGATACACGAGGCGGAAAATTCAAACGTGTATTGAATGCCGCTAGAGCGGGACTCGTCAGCTGTCTGAAGCGAGAATCCTGCTGTAGCGGGACTCGTCGGCGAAAGGGTTAAACAATCAGTACTGTATGCTGTATGTTGCTAAAAGTTATAATGTATTTTACTGTGTTGCCTGCATTCACGCAGTGATGACATATAGGGATCACTATCCGTCGTCTTGCGTTTGCATAGGTACATGTATCACAAAAAAAATTCTGTCAAGTTTTTCTCAAGAACCATGTATCCAAGTCTTCTGCAATTTGGCAAGGAGTATCAGTATGGGGACTTATACTGGGTAAGAGACTTTTGGATCTCTCGCAGTCCTACTTCTTGTTTGACGTAACCTAGAATGTTTTTTTGCATTATTACGCAGGCGACACACGTCTTCCCTGGAACCTTTGGGTCGTTGTCTCTTTGACACATTCCCCATTTCCCTTCCTTTTTCTATTACTACTAAGTTTATGTTTAACAATGTCGAGCTTAGATTCATGTTTTTTCACATTGTATTTACAGTCAGTTTATGGCAGCAAAGAAAGAAGTAGATGAAAACAGAGACAGACAAAGAAGAATGAGAGAAGAAAGAGATGTAATTTTATATTCACAATTTATATTATAAAGATGGCCATGAATTACCGAGTTTTTCCAGTTAAATAAATGTTATATTGTTACCTGTCCGTGTAGGAAGTGACATTACAAATCAACCTCAGTGTCATTTAGTGAACATCAAGGCACATTTTTTGTGAAAATAAAATAATGTGAAAGTAATTCTCATTTAGTTTCTTTTACATCAAATTGAATTTAGTATAGACAGAAGTTATTCTGAGCAGAATAACCTTACACTGTACAGATGGTTTGGTTAGTTTATCAATGACTGATTTATTTTTTCAGCGTTACCAAAAGAATGTGAATCAATTGAGAAACAAAGAGGATGAACTGAAAAGGTCAAACGATGAGAGAAAGAATAAAATGTTTGGTATTAAAAAAGGTATGTTAATATTATCACCTGTCAGGTAACACTTGACAGGCATTTGTTAGGTAACACTTGACAGGTATGTTAATATTATCACCTGTCAGGTAATACTTGACAGGTATGCAGATATTGTCATCTGTTAGGTAATACTTGACAGGTATGTTAATCTTGTTACCTGTCAGGTAACACTTGACAGGTATGCTAATATTGTCATCTGTCAGGTAACAGTTGACAGGTATATTGATATTGTCATCTGCCAGGTAAAACTTGACAGGTATGTTAATATTATCACTTATCAGGTAACACTTGACAGGTTTGTTGATATTATAACCTGTCAGGTAATACTGCAGAAATCGTGTAGCTAAAAATATACAATCTTTCAGCCTAAAATGAAACATAGTATACCATACAGAGATTTGAGGAAGGGTAGGAGGGGGTCTGATCCTGAGATCCAGTGAAAATAACTTTCAAATCCCACATTCCCAAGAAAATAAATTTTTAAATCCTGAATCCCAAAAAATGGCAATGCAAATCCCGGATCCCTTTTCGGGTTAATCCCGAATTCCGACTGAATTAAATGGCTAATCCCAGCGTCCTGAAAAAGGTCCTTCTGTCCCTCAGATTTGTATGATGGAAAATTTTGTAATGGTCCAGCAGAGCCTTTCACCTGATTAAATAAAAGTTATCCAGCTCGACAAACTATTGAAAGTTTTCCATAATAAAGCAGTACTATGCAGTGTGAGAGACACTTTACTTAAATCCAGTTAAATATATGTTTAAATGTTGAGACATGGTTGCTATCTACTAGTTTACTCAGAAATTTGTTTTGTATATGCTGGGAGAGCTAAGTGAAATACTGTGGAAGTAATTTTTTATTCGTTGACATCAATTTTCGTGGTTTTAAGAAAATTCCCTATTTCTTGGGTACTTCAATTCATGGTTCCAGTTCTATGCATTTAAACTCTATAGGAAAAATACATTTCATGGGGACCTTAATTTCATGGTTTTAGCAAACCGTGAAAATCACGAAAATTGGAACCCCACAAACAAAAGTCTCTCACAGTATACACATTATGAAATTGGTCATCATATTCGGACAACAAAATAAGATATTGATTCATTTAAAAAAGTCAACTTGTTAAATCTTCGAAACAACAATTACAAGAACTTAAATTGAAGGAGTAGGCTTTATTAAATCAACTTTTTCTTTTTACTTTATTTTTTTTAACTTGTTCCGTACTCTGATGAATTATAAATATACATGTAGCTGAATATGCATATACTTAATCTTTTGATAGTATGAAACATTTTATGTATTTGATTTCTAACTTGTTTTTTTTTGTTAACAAATAGTAATAATTGACTTCATGTTTGCTAAGGTAATGTCCTGAAGTGTTAATTTTTAATTTACAGTTTGAAAATATTTTTTACCAGAGTTAGTAATCTTATTATTAAGTTTAACTGAGAATCAATATTGGTCATCTAAGTACAATAAAGTGGTAGTTTACTTTGGTCTGTTGTAATAATGAAGGGACCAGTGATATGTCTGATTATGTGGCCTTCAAAATCAACACTTTATTATAAAATAAGGCAATAACAAACAACGCTTTTATTACAGTTCTTATGATTTTTGATGTTTTGATTTCATTCTTACTTCATCTGCATCAACAGATCTATCCACAGAAAAAGGGGGGTTTCTGATGGGGTTACTGTCAATTTATTTGCTATTTTGTCAATCTGCACAAAATTATATCATAAGATAATTTCCAGAAGAAGGAGATTCGAACCCCTGGAATCCCCCCCCCTTTTGGATCTGCCAACCATCTGTTGGTCATAAACAAAATGAAAGCCTGTCATTTGAAGTACCAGGATATTGAAAAGCATGTTAATATTTTTCTTCTTATTACAGTATTTTTTTTTACATTTTTCAGAAATAGACAAATTGTACACAAAGAAGAGACATATGATACAGGAATATAAACAGCAGGAGAAGGAATATAATGAAGTGAAGGATGAAATGAAAAAACAGAAGAAAAGAGACAGCTTTAAACGGAAAGAAGAAAGTAAATCTCATATGGAGGCTTTCCAAAATGACATGTAAGATTTCAGTTTATCCCATCAGTTTTATAGGGGTGTTTGTGATCAGGTCCATGAAAATGTGTATAATAAAGATTTTAAAAAAATATCTTTAGCATGTTTAGAATCCTAATTTCCCAATTAAAATAATTTTTTTTCAATCCCAGGTCTCACAAATCCTGGATCCTGTTTAAAGGTAAATCCTAATTCTTGCTGAATAAAATGGCCAATCATGGTATGTTGGAACAGTCCTTCTGCCCCTGAGATAGGGATTTTGACTGTATATTGATGGCAAATGTATATATATATATACGGTTCCTACAATAGACCGTTATATATATATATATATATATATATATATATATAATGATATGGAATGGGAATTTATGTGATTTTGGGGGGCAAATTGTAGGATAAGGGTAGATCAATATACATGTTTTGTTGTGTCACTGCAAATTAAATGAAAGGCCACCCTTTCTTCCTTGTCTCTTTTCAGGGAGCCTCATTTCCTCTTTCATTGCCATACTGCTAAAAAAAAAATATTCTACCCATTACTATTTTCGGGGTTTACACAGTGTAAAAAGTTGCCTCATCCTCATTTAGGAGAATAAAATGATGGAAAAAAACTCCCTCACCATTTTCTCTGAAAAAAGGGCTTGAGAACCAAGTAATTAACTTTGCATGGCCTAGATTGATTTTGATTATCAACATCAGGGTACTAATACTTGGTTAATATACTGTTTTATTTAATTAGGGCCCTGCCACTTTGTGGCGGATGCCCTATAGTAGTCAGTCTGTCCGTGCGTCCGTCCGTCCGTAACAAAATCAGTTTTCCACACTTTTTTCCAGCCCTTGGACACCAGCCCTTGGACTTAGAACATTTCACTAAAATAACAGTTTTCCGCACTTTTTTTCGTAATGCTTGCAGATATTCGGCTAATATTTTGTATGATAGTTAGGTATGATGAGTTACTAGTCAAGTTTAAGTTTCGTATTGGTCCGCTGATTTTTTACCAAGTTACGGCCCTTGGACTTAGAACATTTCACTAAAATAACAGTTTTCCGCACTTTTTTTCGTAATGCTTGCAGATATTGGGCAAATATTTTGTATAAGAGTTCAGTACGATGAGTTACAAGTTGAGTGTTAGTTAGGGCCCCGCCACTTTGTGGCGGACGCCCTATAGTAATCAGTCTGTCCGTCCGTCCGTCCGAAACAATCCTGTCCAAGCCATAACTTTTTTCTCTTTTGAGATAGGCTTTTGATATTTGGTATGTAGATAGATCACCTCAAGACGATGTGTCCCGTACCTTAGTTGGTAACCTTTGACCTTGACCTTTGACCTCAGGATCACATTCATGCTTTTTCAATGACAAAGTTGTGTCTGGGCTATTACTTTTTATTCTTTTGAGATAGGCTTTTGATATTTCGTATGTGGATAGATTGCTTCAAGGTGACATGTCACGGACAATATTTGATGACCCTTGACCTCTAGGTCACACTTGGAGCGGGGCCCACAGAGATGGATACCATCTCACTGATGTCTAGTTTGACCAAGTTTGGTAAAGTTCTTTATCTATATTTACAGAGAGGAGTATGGTGTACAGAGAGATCCATATGAAGATGAAATTAAACTGTGTAACACATTAATAAATTATCTACAGAAATTCCATGTTAATGAGGATGAAGTTGAAGAACCATCTAAAACTACAGGTAAATTGACAGTTTTTAGCTCATCTTGTCAAAAAGCATGTGATCTTTTGCCATCATTCTGCATTCTTCTGTCCTTCTGTTAACTTTTATTCAAGATCTTCTCCTCTAAAACTACTGTGCCAATACTAAACAAACTTGCCCTGAATCATCACCAGGATATGCACTTTAAAGTTTGTGATTTTAACATCTGTAGATCAAACAACATGGCCACTGTTACTAAAAATAGAATACAGGGGTAAATTGCTGTTTTTTACAAATAACTCGGAAACCATTACAGATAAAAATGATCAGAATATCTGATAACCCATCTTGACCTTATCGTGGTTATTGCCCCTTTTCAATATATTTTTCTTTTTCTCTTTTTTACTTTTTGTCTTATACATGTACCGTGAAAGTGCTACTGTTCGTTGGGTTCCATTTTCGTGGATTTTGTGGTTTGCTTTAACAACGAAATTAAGCTCCCAATGAAATGCATTTTTTCTGTAGTGTTTTAATGCATTGAATTTGAAACCACGAACTTAAGTACCCACAAAAAAGTGATAATCATGAAAACCACAAAAATTGATGTCCATGAATAAAAGTACTTCCACAGTATATAGAAAATGATAGAAGGAAGAGGTCAAGTTTGAATTACGAAAATGGTCAGCATAGTAAGATCCATGTGTCCTGCAATTTTGAAAAAAAATCCTATAAACAATTTTATTATTTGCCCTTTTTTCTTTGAATTTTCACAATTTTTATACGTTTTTGTTTTCAGGTGTTGTGGATGAATTAGATGATGGTAAATATATTCTGTTGAAGAAGACAGAAGATAACGAGTACTCCAGTATCAGACCATCAAAAAGACGTCCTAGTAAAAAGGGAAAGAAAATTAGTGTGGTATGTACATTGTANCCCATATCCACTCCTAATTGAGGCCCTGAAATATAATTAAAGGTGACACTTTACTCAAGTGCCAAGCGTGGGTAATACCTTAAATGGCCGCCAATCACGTGACTATCACCTGACACTGACCATTCAGTCCCTTTTAATGTACTTTATAACAATGGAAAATTAAAAATCCTATTTTTATACAAATTTTATTTAATAATTTCAGTTTATTCATTAAGCAAATGCTTTGAAATTACTTATTAATTACTTTTTTAAATACAGGAAGTGACCTTCATTTATCTCCCTTTGAACAAGGAAGTAAACAAACCATTCATGTCTGGAACGATCTTTTTCAAATAAAACATGTGAAAAATATTTTATTGAATATATAAGGTAACGAACTGATAATATTAACAAAGAAAACGATGTTTGTACATCCTGAACAGTGTTCTTGAAATAATTATTGTAATTTCCTTTCAAATCAATCAACTTTGATTTTTTTCATCAGACGATTTTTGAAGATGGTCGAAAAATTGAAGATATCAAAATTTTGACTTTTCTGAAAAAATGAAAAGTGTCGAAAATTTTGGCCGTCGAATAAATCGAGACAAGACGGTATATGTTAAGATTATCACCTGTCAGGTAACACTTAACAGGTATGTCAATATAGTTATCTGTCATGTAACACTTAACAGGTATGTCAATGTTATCACCTGTCGGGTAGCCCTTGACAGGTATGTTAATATTTTGTCATCTGTCAGGTTACACTTCACAGGTATGTTAATATTGTCACCTATCGGGTAACACTTGACAGGTATGATAATATTATGACCTGTCAGGTAGCACTTGACAGGTATGTTAACTCTTTCATCTGTCGTGTAACAGTTGAAAGGTATTGATGATGCCTGGTGTAGTCAAAGTACTGATAACACTGATAGACAGAACACAATGAGTTGACTATAAATGTTCCAAAGGGGGGTGAAAATTGTTTACTTAATAATGCTTGGATAATTATTGGAGGGGTTTATTTGGGTGACTTCTGTGTTTGCATCCAATTGCAATCATCATTTGATGTGATTAAACTTTTCAGTTGATACCAGAATTTATTTCTACAAATTATTTTGTAAGAAGGACATTCATTGTTCAAAGTTGCTAAATGTTTCTTCTTTACTTCTACACAGTGGCATAAGTGTTTCAAAAAACACATCTTGTTTTAGCTTGTTCCCTAATCTGATGAATTATAAAAATACATGTAGCTGAATATGCATATGCTTAATCTTTTGATAGTATGAAACATTTTATGTGTTTGATTTCTAACTTTTTTTTTTGTTAACAAATAGTAATAATTGACTTCGTGTTGGCTAAGGTAATGTCCTGAGGTGTTAATTTCTATTTTACAGTAATATTTTTGACCAGAGTTAGTAATCTTATTATCAAGTTCCACTGAAAATCAATATTGGTCATCCAAGTACAATGGAGTAGTAGTTTTCTAATGTTTTCCCAAAGATGGATTATAATCGGAAAATGATCAATTTGCCGTTTCAGAAACTAAAGCATTGTGGGTAGAGCATACACCATAATACGTTGATTGGTCAAGAACGTAAATAACGTAATGTCATTGGTCGAAAATCAATTGTTGATACACCAAAATTTCAAATACAATCACAGTACCCACAATTCCTTAGTTTCTGGAACGGCGAATTATGCTCCAGATTTAAATATTCGATTACAAAATTATATAATTTATATCATGTGAATATTATTATTCAAATGAATATTTTGTAAACTAGATTCATATAAAAATTCTCATTGTTATCAATTGATATTTTCCCATTCTAAAAACTCTTATTTGCATTATTTATGAGACAACAGGATAATTTCTGTCAAGTCGTTCGTTTATTACACGCCCTTCATAGCGATCAGCTAAACTCGGATGTAAAACTGATGCTATTGTTAAGCCTATAAACAATAATCAGAATGACGCGGAAAGTATATTGAAAAGCAAGAGTGGTCTGTTTCTTTTACTGTTCAGTATACTTATCCGTGTCATTCTGATCATTGTGTATTGGCTTAACAATAGGATCAGTTTTACATGGAGAATTACATCCAAGTTTAGCTGATGGCTATGGAGGGTGTGTATTATTAGTAGATGCTTAGTTGGTTGACTGTAACCAATGATCGATTATGAAATTCTGTCCGATTCCCATCACTATAGTTTACTTTGGTCAGTTGTAATAATGAAGGAGCAATTGATATGTCTGATTATGTGGACTTCAAAATCAACACTTTATTATAAAATAAGGCAATTACAAACAACACTTTTATTACAGTTCTTAAAATTTTTTATGTGTTAATATCATTCTTACTTCATCTGCATCATCAGGTCTAGCCTCAGAAAAAAGGGGGGTTCTGATGGGGTTACAGTTAATTTATTTGCTATTTTGTCAATTTAATCTTAAACTCCGCACAAAATTATATTATAAGATATTTTTCCAAAAAAAGGGGAATCCAACCCCTGGAATTCCCCCCTTTGGATCTGCCAATGATTTGTTGGTCATAAACAAAATGAAAGCCTGTCATTTGAAGTACCAGGATATTGAAAAGCATGTCTTCTTATTACAGTATTTTTTTTTTTTTACATTTTTCAGAAATAGACAAATTGTACACAAAGAAGAGACATATGATACAGGAATATAAACAACAGGAGAAGGAATATAATGAAGTGAAGGATGAAATGAAAAAACAGAAGAAAAGAGACAGCTTTAAACGGAAAGAAGAAAGTAAATCTCATATGGAGGCTTTCCAAAATGACATGTAAGTTTTCAGTTTATCCCATCAGTTTTATAGGGGTGTTTGTGATCAGGTGTGTATATAAAGATTTTGAAAATATCTTTAGAATCCTAAATTCCCAATAAAATAATTTTTTCAATTCCAGGTCTCAAAAATCCTTGATCCTGTTAAAGGTAGATCCTAATTCCTGCTGAATAAAATAGCCAATCATGGTATCTTGGAACAGTCCTTCTGCCCCTGAGATAGGTATTTTGACTGTATATTGATGGCAAACGTATATATATAGGGCTTTGGGCAGTAACACAGGATTTTGTAATAGGTCTATGTGAATGTACATGAAGAGGACTGATGATATGGAATGGGAATTTATGGGATTTTTGGTGGCAAATTGTAGGATAAGGGTAGATCAATATACATGTTTTGTTGTGACAAAACTGGAAGTTTGTTTCACTGCAAATTAAATGAAAGGTCACCCTTTCTTCCTTGTCTCTTTTCAGGGTGCCTCATTTCCTCTTTCATTGCCATACCACTACAAAAAATATCCTCTCCATTAGGCCAAAAAAAATAATTTATTGGTTCACAGGCCCTCCCTCATCTAGTTTGAGGCTTGAAAAAAGGCCCTCATTGACCCTATTTTTTGCCATTTTAATAAAATAAAAACAAAAAATCACCTCCCTCACTACAATTTGGTGGTTTTAACAATGTAAAAAGCTGCCTCATCTATTTTTTTGCAAATAAAAAGATAAAAAAAATCAGCTCCCTCCCTCATCATTTTAGATGAAAAATTGCCTGAGAACCAATTAATTAATTTTGTATGACCTTACTATTTTGGGTGTTTACACATTATATAAAGTTGCCTCATGACTTTTTAGGAGAATAAAAGGATGAAAAAAAAAACTCCCTCATCATTTTCTCTGAAAAAAGGGCTTGAGAACCAAGTAATTAACTTTGCATGACCTAGATTGATTTTGATTGTCAACATCAGGGTACTAATACCGGGTTAATATACTGTTTTATTTAATTTGACCAAGTTTGGTAAAGTTCTTTATCTATATTTACAGAGAGGAGTATGGTGTTCAGAGAGATCCATATGAAGATGAAATTAAGCTGTGTAACACATTAATTAATTATTTACAGAAATTCCATGTTAATGAGGATGAAGTTGAAGAACCATCTAAAACTACAGGTAAAATGACAGTTTTTAGCTCATCTGGTCAAAAAGCATGTGATCTTTTGCCATCATTCTGCATTCTTCTGTCCTTCCGTTAACTTTTATTCAAGATCTTCTCCTCTAAAACTACTGTGCCAATACTAAACAAACTTGGCCTGAATCATCACCAGGATATGCACTTTAAAGTTTGTGATTTTAACATCTGTAGATCAAACAACATGGCCACTGTTACTAAAAATAGAATATAGGGGTAAATTGCTGTTTTTTACAAATAACTCGGGAAACCATTACAGATAAAAATGATCAGAATATCTGATAACCCATCTTGACCTTATCATGGTTATTGCCCCTTTTCAGTATATTTTTATGCCCCCGTGAATCGAAGATTCGGGGGGCATATAGTTTTTGGTCTGTCTGTTTGTTTGTCTGTTTGTCCACAAAAAACTTTAACATTTGGTATATCTTTTGAATGGTAAGTGATAGGGCTCTCATATTTTGCATGTGTATTCCTTGTGGCAAGACCTTTCAAAAGATACCAAAATTTTGGACCTCGTGACCTTGACCTTGACATGTGATGGACTTTTTGAAAAAATAATAAACTTTAACATTGGGTATATCTTTTGAATGGTAAGTGATATGGCTTTCATATTTTGCATGTGTATTCCTTGTGGCAAGACCTTTTAATTGGTACCAGAATAGTTGACCTTGTGACCTTGACCTTGGTCTGTGAATAACTGCATAAAAACTTTAACATTGAGCATATCTTTTGAATGGTAAGTGATAGGTCTTTCATGGTTTGCATGTGTATTTCTTGTGGAGAGACCTTTCAGTTGGTACCTGAATATTTGACCTTGTGACCTTGACCTTGGCATGTGACTGTCCAGTTAAATTTCACCAGAAAAATGAAATTATATTGTTTTATTTTATATATATAGAAATTAAACTCATTTATGATGAAATGTTTCTTGATATCTATAGAATTTTTTTTTGTGAAAAAGATTTTTTAAATCATTCAGCATATTTTCTTTACTTATTCCCTTTCGTTTTACAGGTATTTATATATGTATTATATATATCAATGATGAGGGATGTTACTAAAAATATCTATAGATATCATTTCTTTTCTTCTGTATATTCCTCCACTTTTGGGGAACCAGTATTGATGATCCCTGGTGTAATCAAAGTACTGATACACTGATAGACAGAACACAATGAGTTGACTATAAATGTTCCAAAAAGTGGGGGGGGGGTGAAAATTGTTTTCTAAATAATGCTTGGATAATGATTGGAGGGGGGTCATTTGGGAGACTTCTGTGTTTGCATCCAATTGCAATCATCATTTGATGTGATTAAACTTTTCAGTTGATAACAGAATTTATTTCTACAAATTATTTTGTCAGAAGGACATTCATTGTTCAGAGTTGCTAAATGTTTCTTCTTTACTTCTACTCGAGGGAAATAAATGTTTCACAAAACACATCTTGTTCTCTTTTTACTTTTTGTCTTATACATGTACTGTGAAAGTGCTACTGTTCTTTGGGTTCCATTTTCGTGGATTTTGTGGTTCGCTTTAACCACGAAATTAAGTTCCCAATGAAATGCATTTTTTTCTGTAGTGTTTTAATGCATTGAATTTGAAACCACAAACTTAAGTACCCACAAAAAAGTGATAATTATGAAAACCACAAAAATTGATGTCCATGAATAAAAGTACTTCCACAGTATATAGAAAATGATAGAAGAAAGAGGTCAAGTTTGAATTACGAAAATGGTTAGCATAGTAAGATCCATGTGTCCTGCAATTTTGAAAAAAATCTGATAAACAATTTTATTATTTGCCCTTTTTCTTTGAATTTTCACAATTTTTATACATTTTTGTTTTCAGGTGTTGTTGATGAATTAGATGATGGTAAATATATTCTGTTGAAGAAGACAGAAGATAACGAGTACTCCAGTATCAGACCATCAAAAAGACGTCCTAGTAAAAAGGGAAAGAAAATTAGTGTGGTATGTACATTGTAATATAATACCATTTTGCCAAAGCACAGATTATTGCTACGTAACACGCGGATTATGTTTGTGCATTATTTTGTATAGCATAGAAATAGCATTGAGTGATAATCTTTTGTGCTTCTCTCTGTCACTCTTTGTATGTCTTCTTTCAAAGAATTCTGACCTACATCTTGTCAAATTAAACCTGATACGACAGATGTTGATCTCAAAACTTGGGAAAAGTTCCCATGTAAGGAAAAGCTTAAAATACAGTACAACATGTGATTATTCAAGTGACTGACATATACTTTATTTCATCTTAAGGCTGTTCTATTAATTAAACTATACATTGCACACCAGAAGGCACAATTAAATTGCTTCTATGGGCAGTAAGCTATAAATGATTGGGAGTGAATATGTCTAAAGAATTCCAAAAATTCAGATGCTTTAACTTGTTGCCATATACATGAATATTTATAGAACAGTCCTAAGTATTCCTCCAGATCTTACAAATAATTTCTTTTAAAAGTTCTTTAGGGCTGTTCCAGAAAAATTGACATGGGGGTTGAAGGCACTTTTTATTGACCCCCACCACCCATAGAATTCTTCCCCATATGTACAATACAAAAGGATGAAGAAAACAACCACCCACAGCAATTTATATGAAGTGCCTTCAAAGGGTCCCAGACCAACTTTTCTGGAATAGCCCTTATGTGTAATAGGTAATATTTGTAAATAAGATCAAAGTCCATTTAAGATTTACTGATTCTACTTAAACTCTTCTGAATAAAATATACAGTGAAAGAATATAAAGTAAATACACATCTACAAATATATGGTAAAATCAATCAAGGGAATGAAGCTTTTACGGTGTTCTTCATCTTGTAGTCACCATTGCATGGGGGAGGGTGCTGGAAGGCACTTTTAAAAAGGACCCACCATGCAAAAATAATTTGTTTTCTATATGTTTATACAGATAATTCTCCAATATACCCATGACCAATCAAATTGTTATGAAAGTGCCTTCTACCCCCCCCCCCCCCCC
>MJUU01007484.1:92509-130645 GCA_002080025.1 Modiolus philippinarum | reverse complement strand
ACACAGTTATTTGTGGAACAGCCCTGAGGCCTTCAACAATGAGCTTTGCTCATACCTCATGGTAAGTTCAACTTCCTTTTTTTCTGTGATCATAGTGAGCTTGTCTATATATTCATATCTTGCAATGTTGATTTTTATACCCCGCCACACGTAGTGGCGTGGTATTATGTGATACCCTCAGTCGTGTGTCCGTCCGTCCGTCCCCCGAAGGTTTCCGACTGATAACTTTTGAACGGAATAACATACAGTCTTCAAACTTGGTATGTAGCTTGTTCACCACAAAACTCAGGTCGAGTTCGAATATGGGTTCAGAGGTCCAAGGGGTTCTGGAGTTATGCCCCTTGATACTTCGAAATTTTGTGAAACGTGGCGGGGTATCATGTAATCCACCATTACTTTTTTTCTTATACTGTGGAATACTTTTATTCATGGACACCAGTTTTTGTGGTTTTCATCATTATCACTATTTTTCCAGGTACATGTATTGAATTTTGTGGTTTCAAATTCTTTGCATGAAAACTCTAGGGAAAAATGTGTTTCGTTGGGAACTTAATTTTGTGGCCTTAGCAAATCACAAAATCTATGAAAATTGGATCCCCTTGAACAAAAGCATTTTACAGTAATTACAATTTATCATCTCCAGGTAATTTTGAGTTCTCTTTTCTGTGTTCGTGTGGGGTTCATCTCAAGGTTTTGCTGATTTTGCATTAATTTTTCAAATTTTGAACCAATTTTATTTACTTCTGGTGTTGGTATAATTGATGCTTTGGTATCATGATAATTTAAAACCTTGATTAATGGTATACACATGAGAAAAACTCAGAAATAAATCACCCAGAAAATTAGTATTTCTGCATTGTGGATATATAGTTTCTAAAACAAGAACTAAATTGATTATGAAATTTATCACATCAAGTTATATAAATTTTGCAATTGTTTGAAAACCAGGCGTGTTCAAGTTGTAGAAAATGTTTCTCTAATGATATACTGTGGAAGTACTTTTATTCATGGACATTAATTTTCCCGGTTTTCATTAATATCACTATTTCGTTGGTACTAAAATTCGTGGTTTTGTAATTAATGCATTACAACTCTTTGGACAAAAAAGTATTTGGTTGAGAACTAAATTTCATGGTTAAAGCGAACCATGAAATCCACGAAAATTGGGACCTCACGAACAATAGTACTTTCACAGTAATGTAAAACACCAAGGATTATGTTCTGATTAGATTTGGGGGGGATTTCAAGTGAGTTGTTCTCTCTCTAGAGATGAGAAATATTTTTATCACACCAGTCAGTCGTTGGTTAAATTTACTAGAAATTAGGGAAATGGATAAAAATCATAATACTATAGGATTGAACACTATTTGAAAGAAATTAATTGGAATATTAACAGGACCAATTCACTCACAAATACAGTTCAAGTGACTTGGCCCTGTTTATACTCCAATAGATTTCTTTAATTTGGTAATTAGAAATAAAATTCCTATCTATATACATGTAATGCCAATCATAAGGTTTGTTCTATTTGATTGTCTTGGAGTATGAATTTATATGTGGAACTTACTCACTCACAAATAAAGTTCAAGTGACTTGGCCCTGTTTATACTCCAATAGATTTCTTTAATTTGGTAATCAGAAATAAAATTCCTATCTATATAATGCCAATCATAAGGTTTGTTCTATTTGATTGTCTTGGAGTATGAATTATATGTGGAACTTAAATGTAGTACCATCAACATTGTCTATCGAAATGTAACCAATTTCAGAAATTCCTACTGAAAGTCAATCCAGCCAATCATGTCAGCATATTTCCTGATTTTCAAATTATTTATGAATTATATACAGATTAATACATGGGCATTTCCATATTGGCCTGGTTATCATCCCGAGACACCCATATTGGCCCGAGACGAAGTCGAGGGTCAATATGGGTCGAGGGATGATAATCAGGTCAATATGGAAATGCTTATGTATTAAACTCTTTATTACATACTTCCGACGTTTAGAAATGCCAGGCCGATATGGACCGGAAGTCGTTTATTTGCCCAGGCCAATATGGACCGGAAGTCGTTTATTTTGTCTGAGATGCACGAGGAGCATAAAATAACCTATTATTTTCCTGGGGTGTGAAAATATGGACAGTTTACTTCCGGTCATATTGATCATGCAAAAACACTTTTATTTCTGCTAAGTATGTAATAAACAATGATAAATGTGTTGTAATAATAAGGAGATAAATGATATTCAGTCTCAGTAATATCCCCAAAACAAATGGCATAATATGAACTAATTTTATAGTGTCTCCTCTTGATTTAAAAGATGAATTATTTTAACATATTCTTTTTCCATTTAACAGACAAAACCAATCACACATGCTCCACAGATATTTTCACAGTTTGCATCATTAACCCTGAATGCTCCGTCAACAATAGCTGAAATATTGGTATCAGTAGAACAGCTTCAAGCAAGAAAGGTAAGTTTTTGGCTGTGTGTCTCTTATACTTTTATCACACCGGTCAGGCGTTGGTTAAATTGGCTAGAAAATATGTTAATCACTCCTGAAACCAGAGGATCTCTGCTTTCTAATTATAACAGCAAATTAAAAGCTCAGTAGAAATTTTATGAGTGATGAACATGAACTGTTTAAGTTGCTGTACCGTCAGTAGAATCCATTATTATAGAAAAAAGAAACGAAATGGGGAATGTGTCAAAGAGACAACGACCCAAAGGGGAGTAATAACAAACAAATATTGGAATGCAAAAATTTTGTACTGTCTTTACTATGTAGAATAAATGACAGAAATCAACAAAAGTTTTCATGGTATACAGTCGTTGTGCGTTTATAATTCAATTAATGACTCTCATTGACCTATCAAACATTCAATTCATTTCACTTAATTAGAGAACTGACCCAGATAAAAGCATAATATAATGAATGTACATACAAACAACACACAAATATTTTGTGTACATCCATCATATGAAGCATGCAAAATCATTTAATAAACTTGTTAAGCAGTTAGTGTATGAAACAACTGTGTATATGTCTAAGATTTGAAATGCAATTAGGAAATTTCCATTAAGTGTGTATCGTATAGGGGCGAGAAATGAAATGTAGTTTATTGTGGAAGAAGTGTTTTATTAGTTATATATACTAAATACAGATAGCATAACTGCACAAATTGTTTCCATGTATATGTATTGAATCAACTAACATGATATTGATACGATGTCTAGAGTCGTTGAAAAGTGCTGAAACAATCACCATTTACACTTATGCATACTGACTACTGTCTTAATAATCATGTCAGCATGATCAAGACATAATCTTACTATAAGTATGAAGGCACATGCATGAGTAACTAAATATAATATGTTTTACAGAAATTTTATGAAGAAGGTGGCCAGATTTCCACACATCGTGTAATTACGCCGAGCATTGAGGAACATAGCGCAAGTGAAACTGGTATATCAGCAACAGAGTCGGCCATTTGTGAAATGTCACGACAGGCTAGCCATACAGAGAGTACAGAGAATCCGGAAGTGTCTTTCTCGGTGTTAGATGAACTCGTTAAAATGTCCGGAAACGATGACAATATGTCTGATAAATCGGAAGACACACTAGCACGTAGTAATTCAGACTCAACTGAGCGTGCTCAGTCAGAGGGAGACAATTCTGATTTGTCAACGCCTTCACAAACAGATCAGGAAAGTCGTAAAGGGTCAGATTTCTCTGAAGCAGAGAATTCTATGTTGACACAAGACAGTATAGTGTCAATAGAAAATAAGACGCTTGAAGGGTCTAATGACAATAAGACACATGAAAGTGTTGTGTCTTCTGAAAATACAGAATTATTTACCAATACAAATTCCATGGATGTGAATTCCAAAGTTGTGGCATTTAAAAAACCTATCAATTTTGAAGACAATAAATCCCTCCATTTGTCAAATTCGGATATTGTGTTCCAAGAAGATAAAACAGAGACTATATGTAGACAAAACGATATTGTGTTCCGGGGGGATAATATAGAACCTATATGTAGAACAGACGAGATGGTGTTCCCCGGGGATAAAACAGAACCTATATGTAGACCAGAAGATAGCTTTGTAGTTATAGATAGTAACTCTAATATCCATGACATTAAAGACAGCTCACAGACAATTAATATACAAAATGAAGACAATGTTTTATTTTCGACACATTTGTGATACAAAGTTTAGATGTAGGTGATTTGTTTTACCTCTGCAGTGGTAAATGTCCAGATTATCTGCCCTTTACTGTGTTACAGTGCCTAAATAAAACTTATTATTATTAGAATTTATGAAAAAGAAGTGACTGTTAGTGCAGATTTAAACTTTATATTTTTTAATTTTCACAAATTGATTTACTGTGAAAGTACTTTTATTCGTGGATGCCAATTTTCGTGGATTGCAGACAAGTCCTAAGTTCAATGGTTCTTGAATTCGCGGTTTGAGACTTTCCACAGTACAAATCAACGGGGGATTTGTATTTCGTTGGTTATCAAATTTCGTTGTTTAAGTCAACCACGAAATCCACGAAAATTGGTACCCAACGAACAATAGTACTTTCACAGTAATTCTGAGGCTTTTTAATCCCAGTTTCCTAAACAAAATGTAAAAATTTGATAAACTAATGTGCCAAAACCAAAGTTTCATAGCAATAAAGCTGGACTTACTGCATTTTAGTGCTTTGCTATTATACAATAAAAATGATCTACCTCTATTCCTCAATAGATTTGAAGAATTGGCATATACAGCAAATTTATTTTTCCAGCCTAAGGGAATGCATATTTTTACAGTACATGTATTATTTTTGTATCTTGTCTTCTTAAATTCCCCCCAAAAATTATACAAAGTAATAAACTTATTATTGAGTGAACATTTACAATAAGGTTTGAGTAGGTATAGCATTAGTAAAACAAAAATTGCAGTACTTAGTACAAGTAACTTAATTTAAAGGGCAGATAACCTGACATCACTGCTATGTTGTTGTTCAGTTTTGTTCCAATTAAAGTAATTTATACAATTTATAATTATAATAATTAGCAATAATATTCCAAAATTAGATTGCCTTATGCATTTAAAGGTTATAGTTTACAAATTAAAAATCTGCATTTTAAAATATGCAAAATAAACGGTTTGATACACCTTATCTAAATGTATTTCTGGATGTGACGGCTACATGTGTATTTTATGTTGATTGTTATAATTTTTAAATGGTTACGAAATTGAAATAATTATGTTTATAGAGCAATCATTTCAAAGTTTTAAAGATTTTATAGATAATCCTTTTTTAGGTGCTGATTTACCTTCATTAGATATTTATAGTATAAGATGATATGTAAACACAATTTTAAAGATAAAACATACACAAAAATGACTAAATACTGTATTATGTAAACACTATATATAGGTTGTGTATCGTTAGATAAGATCATATTATTATAAAGGATGGTCATTAGTAACTCAACTGTGTCAGTTTCCTGTGTTTTTCATATTACACCACATGTTTTTGCAAGAGAAATTATGAGGGCCATTCCAGAATTAATTGTATGAGGCCAAGTTGGAATGCACTTTTCAAAAGGACCTACAGTGCATAGAATTTTTGTTTCTGTGGAGCAAGTCTTCAATATACCGACACCCATCAAATTTTTATTTAAGTGCCTTCCGACCCCCATACAATTATTTGTGGAATAGCCCTGATCTTAATTCTAAAATCTGCTTAATAAATTCATCATTATGAACTTATCTCACACTTGTTCTAAAAATATTTTTTTGCTTGTTTAATTTTAAAAACTTCATGATTTTGAAAATTACTGCATTTGGCCAGAGTAAATATGTAGTTTATAAATTTTGGCATGTGAAAAGGCTATAGAGAAAAATTTTGACATGAAAGCTGAAAATTGAAGACTTTACAAAAATTGATGCAGATATGATCATAGGAAATTTTTTTGGAAAAATATAGATTGAGGAGATGAATACCTTAAATTTTCTAGAAATCATAGATTTAAATGTCGTAAATTGAGTTTTAAGAGCGATTTATTCTTGAGCAGGAAAATTTATGCAAACTGTCAAGACTTTTTTTTATTCAATTATAAATTACTGGTATGTTGGTATGTGCCTTAGTAACAAGTTTGATCTTAGTTTTGATGAAAAATTGAGGATTTCACTGCCTGAAAATTTCAACCTAGTCTACGAAAATTGGTGTGCATACATGTACATAATTTCACTAGAATTATATGGATTTTATAGGAAATTTGGACACTGTTGAGATACAAAGACCAATAAATTAATTATGTTATTAATATAAACAAAAAACGAACAAAAAAGAAGAAAAAAAATCATACAGAAGGCTTCAATGTATGAGGCAACTCAAAAAAAAAATGGATTGGGAGGCACTGGATCTCTACATGCCCATCGGAGAAATGTACTAGAACTTGAGGGTTTGTGATTTCACAAAGTGCCTTCCATGTTCCCTTTGATTAATTCTAGGGTGTCTATAAGCAAATATTCATTTATTTTCAGTGAATTAGAAATAAAACACAAAAAACTTAAAAAATTAATCATAAATAAT
Organism: Modiolus philippinarum; assembly: GCA_002080025.1. NCBI lineage: Eukaryota > Metazoa > Mollusca > Bivalvia > Mytilida > Modiolidae > Modiolus > Modiolus philippinarum. The sequence continues at coordinate 124,047 of MJUU01007484.1, read as the reverse complement.
TCATCATGCATTTGTAAATAATACTTTAATGATTAAACACATTCATCAGGCTTAACTTATTTTTAGCTTGCTTGTAAAAAATCACTTAAATTATTAAAAATCATAATTTTTATTATTAATGTGGCCATATTTTGACAAGGGATCAACTATTTATCAAATGTAACACAGTAATAACATAATTATTCATTACAAATTGATTGTATTGTAATATTTTCAAGGATTGCCGAGTCCAAATTTGCAACTTTTTGTGATTGGGTTGTTCAGAGAGTATCTCAGTTTGCCAAATCCATATTACCAATTCTAAAATTATCAACCCCTGTTGAAATCAGGTTTTGGTTTTTATATGGCTGCAAAAAATTTGCGTCGTTATACTGTACTTTATATGGTGCAGTGGTCATTGTTGTCATCTGAAGACAGTTTTGATTTAATCAGTAACTTAAGTTCCAGTTGATCAATCCTTAAGAAATTTCAACATCATGTTCCTTGATTGGTTGCCGGACTGTTTATAAAAAAGGGCCAAATTTAGGGTTTTCATGCAAATAAAAGGATTTACTATGTGAAAGAGACAAAATAGCAGGAAACTGAAAATGGTAATGAAAATGTGAAGTTTTAATTGTGAAAATTTGTTTTAAATAACCAAATTCATTAATATGGTAATCATAGTGGCAGTGGTCTGGACTTGACACAGTCATGAAATCAGTTATACATGACTAGGCCATAATAAAAAAATTCCTAGATTCTCGTCCATTTGTTCTCAAAATTTGGGACGGGCGGGGGAATTTTATTTTATATTTTTTTCAAATTTATGGGAAAATGCTGTCATTTCAAAAGAATTTTACCCAAATTAACCAAAAATCATAATAAAATTTTTTGAGGCAGGTGAAAAATTGTGGCGGGCGGGAATGAGAATTTAGGATATTTTTTATTATGGCCTTAGGCAATCTGATATTATACAGTTGTTTATAATGGTCCTGCTTCGTGATCTTTCTAAATTTTCTAAAATTCATTGTTAGTCAATTTTATTATAGCAGAATTTTGATGCCTTGAACTCAGAAGGACCATGAAAATATTAAATTGGGGAAAGCATTAAAGTTAATTGTAATAAATAATACCTTATATGGGGATTTTTTCCTGTGTGTTTAATTTTCGCTATGTTCGCGGTAGACAATCAGGCGCTAAATTTAACCACTGGTAAATTTCACCACCCATTCAAAAGCATTGAATAAAGTATAAAAACAAGAATTATAGACATAGTGAATTTTTTACCGGCCTGTTTTACACCAAAATTGCGAACAAAAGCTGATGCGAAAATAACCCAATTTACGGTATATTCACTTGCAGGACTGACTGTGTGGTTCTAGAATGGGAAGTGAATTGTTTTTAGGGATTTGGGTCTAAACTTTCAAGGTTTGATTGTAGTTCGTTATGATTGCTGTAAATTTGTAGAGTATTTATCTGTTTATGAAACACAGGAAGAATTTGTTCATGAAAGCAAATCACAATCATGAGAATCATAGATAGATGAATAACAGCTGTATATGATACTGTAGTTAAATGTTGATCAGTATTCTGTTATAAAGGCTTGTTACTTAAAACAATAAATGATATTTTATGGAATAACTAAATACCAAAAAGTAACATTCGATTTGTATGTTGATTTTGTGAATTTTGTGCATTATACATAGTTATTATATTTAATTTGTTTAAGGTAAAAGTTTGTTTAATTAGATTTGTATATTCTAATTTACCAACATTTGTTATTACCTATAGTTAAATTATTTAGTAGAATTATGAGGGTATATATACATGTATATGTATTAATTTTATGGTTAGTTCTCTGTGAAGGGAAATTAATTTGGTAGTAATTGCTAAAATAATTTAATTAAAAAAGTATTGAATAAAAAATATAAGGCTATATGAAATCATTTTACCAACAAATTACATTTTCTGTACATGAGGCATTTTATTTTATTACATTGTTTTATTGTTTTGATTTTAAAAATTGAATTCTCTTTTGGTTTTATGTTTCCCTTAATTCTAAGGCTTTGTAAGTTACATGTATTTGTGTGTTGGTTAAATATCAGATTGTTAGTGGTACAGAGTTGTTAATTATATAGTTAATCAAAATAAATTGTTTGTTTCTCGAGCCTTTTTATTTTAAATTTGGTGCCGGCATGGGATTTCTTGGAAGTAAATAAAATTTAAATTTTGATGTCACTGTGTGATAATTTTTTTTATACATCTGAGCTTTTTTCCAAAGATATTTTAACATATACTTATATAAATTTTTTCTATAAAAATATATCCCAAAATTTTATATAAATATAAAGCTTTTTGTTACATTTAGGAATTAAAAAAGGTACATTGTTGAAAAGTAAAAAAAATGATACTACTTTTTGACAGGCACAGGTTGGACTTGAGAAACAATACATTTTTAATGGCCTTATAAGAATCATTTTATATCTGAAGATTTCTATGCATTTTAAGACAATTTTCTTTCTTAGAAGGACTTCTTTTATAACTCCCCGTTTTCTAGTCTTATAACACTGACAATGAGGTGTATAAATTTATATTTTTGTTCAATCAATATTTTGACATTTGTTTTATATTAATTATGTTTTGTTTTATTTATGAAGTGTTACTATAGGATTAAGTTTGTTATTAGTGATAGCCAGATATAATTTATTTGTTTATGTTTCATATTTATTATACTCCATTAAAATATTTACAAGGAGGGGAGATAACTGCAGCCAAAAGTGTGGTCATACATTTGTTTGTCAGTTTTTTAATTTCACAGAATCTTAAATGGCATTTTATTTGATATTCACCAAAGGGTTGTCTTATGTGATTATATGACAGCTTTGTGGTACTATTTTTAGATCACATGATTTATTTTTCTCCTCATTTTATATGGAGTGTCGACATATCTTCATTGTTATAAGGGACAAGATAGTGTGTCAGTAAATCTGGCTCTTTTCATGTTTATTAGGTACTAAATCCAAAAAAGCCTTTTTTGTAAAAAAACAGAGAAAATTACTTTTACTGATATGAAAATAGCTCTCATTTCAAGTTTGTGCCTTTCTATCATGTGTCTATCATTGCATGTGAATTTAATTCTACATTGTAGCTGTTCCATGTTTATAATTTTTTTAAAAAGATTTCTTGGCTCAAAAGGCATTCCAACTTATACTTGAGATGAAATGGTCTCACTCAGTTTTTGATGTAGATTTTTTCAGAATTTTGCTTATCAGTGATATGTAAGATCCATCTTACAATGTATCAGATAAGACAGTATCTACTGTACAATCCATCTTACAATGTATCAGATGACAGGTTCTGCTGTACAGTCCGTATTACAATGTATCAGATAAGACGGGTGCTACTGTACAATCCATCTTACAATGTATCAGATAAGACAGGTTCTACTGTACAATCCATCCTACAATGTTTCTGATAAGACATGTTCTACTGTATATTGATTTATTCACAATAATCTTAATTAATCCTTTACCTATAATATTCATTACACAGAATTTTAATTCATAGTAGATTTAGAAATGTATTTTGTTTGGCCATGGTAAATTATTATATGTGAAACCATGGGGTTTGATGTTATCATTTTATCTACGTTTAACTGTAGTAATTGTATACCATTAAGCTCAATTTGTTATGAATGATGTTGTTATAGCGTTATCTGCCAGACTAGTCAAGGGAGGTAAATCAATACATTCCTACCATCTTCCTTGTAATGTATGACGTTGTCCATGTTCTATTTGGTAATTCTACCAGGATACAAGATGAACATGACATATCATTTATCAAAATAAAGTATTTTTATACAGTAAAATTTTGTTGTTATATAACCACTAATTTTGCACAATAAAATCGTGCAGTTTTACAGACAAATAGACCTTTGCAAACAAGAAGTCTTTGACGAAAATTTGGTTCATACTTAAAAAACAAAGTATCAGCAAACAGGATGTAGTCAGCAAGAGGACCTGAAAATCACTTACACAATACAACTCATCATTTTCAAGCTGCAGACCAAATTTTAAATCATTTAGTCCAGCACAAGCCAAGAAATCTGTGAAAAAATTTGGTTAATAGCTAAAAAATCAAAGTATTGATGAACAGGAAGTGGGCACCTGAAAAAAATTGAAAATGCTATACACAATACAACTCATCACTTCCAAGCTTAGAGCAAATTTCAAATCATTCCCACCTTTGACAGAAAAATATGTTGATGGACAGACTGATGTACAGTCAAAGTAAAAACTGAAGGGCGTGGGACCCTAATTATAGGATATATACAATTGTTATTGGAACATTGATGTGATGATAGTTACTTTGCATCCCTAGTCCACAATAGGCCATTGAAATATGTTTATTGAAAACACTTTGCAAAATGAAACCAATCTTGGCACAAATATTCACTGCAATTTTGAGTATACATCAAATTCAATGACCCATGAAATCGATGTCAAGGTAACATGACAGTTATCAGACTGGCATGTATCCATAGTAACAGAAGACTGACTGGCATACTGAATCTATGAGCATGTATCCATAGTAACAGAAGACTGACTGGCATACTGAATCTATGAGCATGTTACACTTACTTAGAAAAAAGTGTGTGCATATAAAATTCACAAATTGTACAAACTCACCTAACTTGGTACTTATGTTCAAGGGCAATTGGCAAAGAGCAGACATGTTTAATATAATGGATCAAGGTATAATAATTCATAAGAAATGAAGATTAATGTAAATTTTTTGTTGAAATGGTTAAGAAGTCACTGAACCTTGGAAATGAAGTTAAGGTCATCTGAAAAAGTTCATATCATAAGGTATATGTGGACCAAAGATTTTATGTACAAGTAATATCCTTAAAATAAGAAAAGTTTACCCCACAGCCTGTTAGTGATATGGTATGTCTGGCTTTTAGTGACTATGATCGAAATCAAGTAAAAAATTTCCATGACCTCATCTTCGTTGTTACACTGAAAACTAAAGGCTCAGAGACTCGGCCTTCATTGCTCACCTGACAAAATGTTTCTAAGCCGTGGCTATGCTGATGACAAAAATGATGTTTTAACCATTTGGTCTTATGTCAAACAACATCCTCCATTGACAATCGTGTTTTTGTAAGATCCAGTGAAACTAGAGGTGATTGTGTTAGCAGACTAACATATGTCTCCCAATTCATATTGCATTTTGACAAAAGATAATGCAGGAATATTCAAAATAAGTCAGAAGCATAGAAAGAAAAACTTTCCCATTACTACATATATATTGTTTATATTGGTGTTTTTATACCCCGCCACACGTAGTGGCGGGGTATTATGTGATACCCTCAGCTGTGTGTCCGTCCGTCCGTCCGTCTGTCCGTCCCCCGAAGGTTTCCGACTGATAACTTTTGAACGGAATAAGATACAGTCTTCAAACTTGGTATGTAGCTTGTTCACGACAAAACTCAGGTCGAGTTCGAATATGGGTTCAGAGGTCCAAGGGGTTCTAGAGTTATGCCCCTTGATACTTCGAAATTTTGTGAAACGTGGCGGGGTATCATGTAATCCACCATTACGATTTTTGTCATTAGTAAAAAGTCCTGTCCAACTCCTGAGGAATGATGGTTATTGACCTTATTAAAATGGAAAGACAATGTTAAATAAAGGTCACTTTATAATAGGACCCCCATGCTGAAAATCAGATGTCTATGTTATATAATTGAAGAATTATTTCCAACAATTCAAAATTCAATTAGTTGAACTTAAAGACCAAAGGTCAAGGTCACATGAAGGTCACTATGATACTTGACACATCATGTTATGATGATTCACCCACACACCAAATAAGTCAAAAGGTGAAACAACACTTATGGAAATGGTTATTTGACCTCAAGGTAAAAGGTCAAGGTCACAAGAAGGTCTGTTAGTACAGGGCAAATTTATGATGACGAACACACATAATAAACATATTAAGTCTTAAGTCAAAATATGAATAAGCTCTAGCAAAGAACTAAAATATACAGCAATTTGATCTGAAGGTCAAAGGTTAAGTTCACATAAAAGCAATCATGGAATCCAGATGCCAGATATCTAAAGTCTATTTAAAAGATGAAAAATTTCTTGTCCAGAGAGAAAAAGTCAGTAATTTTATCTCAAGGACAAAGGTCATGGTCGCACAAGGCCATTATTGTACAAGACACACTGTCTCATAATGAAACACCGATATGCTGAATAACATAAGTCTAGGTCAAAAGATGAGAAAGTTCTTGATTGGAGTTAACAAATTCAGTAAATGTCAAAACACAAGAAGGCCATTATGGTACAAATGGTGATACACCCACACACAAAATATCTGAAATCTAAAGTAGAAGATAAAAAAGTTCTGGCCCATAGCTTACAAATCAGTATTTTGACCTCAAGGTGAAAGATCAAGGCCACAAGATGTCCATTATGGTAGGCTACACTCCACCTCATGCTGATACACCCACATGCCAAATATTGTAAGTCTATGTCAAAAAAGTTTAAGCCCTAAACTAAAAATTCATTGATTTGAACTAAAGGTCAAGGTAAAATGAATTCTGTCTGTGACCTACATTTAACACATGAACTTGGTTAGGTTGAATGATTCAAGTCCATTCCTGCCTACTTATATGTCCAACATCATTTATACTGGCATGTATGATGCATTTTGTAATGACAGCTGCAGTGAAAAGTTTGGATGCAGTCTGTGGCGTACATTTTGTGCCTGAATGCATCTGTTGAAAAGAATGATTACAGTCCATTCCTGTTTACAGACATGTTTAACATATGACAATGCTGCACACCGGGATGAGCTTAGCATTCTGTGGCTGCTTTCTGTGTTTAGTTCACCTGGCTATAGCCATTGTGAGCTTTGCAATCGCTTGACGTCCATAGTTGGTTCATCCATCAACAGTTCATTTTCATTCTAAGATTTTTATTCGAGAAACCACTGGACCAATCGGAACAAAACTTGGTCCCAATAGTCCTAAGAAGTCCCATTTAAAATGTGTCTTGCAAGTATGCACCTCATCAAAAGATTGCCGCTAATTGGAAACAGTGCCTGCTTTCTATGCTTATAAAGGATTTTAATACATCATTTCACTGAAGTTTTGTTGAATTGGCATTCAGTTTCAGAGAAGATGATCAAAATATGATTGACCGATAGGGTCCAATGTTCAAACTATGTCCCCTGCTGCTGAACCTGTTTTTTGTCAGGTTGGAATGAAATGAGCAACTTTTGTAAAGGACCTAAAAAAAATCATACCTATACAGTTTGATTGAATTTGCTTCAGTGATTTCAGCAGAGAAGATGAAAATATGATTTTCCCATAGAGTCCAAGGTTCAATTAAGTTCCCAACTGACCTCCATTTAAGGTGAGATACAACCTTGTTGGACACATTAATTAAAGGGAACCGTCCAAGAACTATTCTGACCAAGCTTGGTTCCAATTGGCTTTGTGTCTACAGAGAAGATCTTTGAATATTTTACAATAGGGATCAATGTTGAACTATGTTTTGCATGCAGCCATCTTGGATTGATGCAGACTTGCTAGACACATCTAACAAATGGGACCAACTAAGACCCTTCATGACCAAGTATGGTTCCAATTGGCCAAATACTCTCAGAGGACACGATCTGGTAAGATGTTTTGTAAAACTAAGTTCCACGTCGGCAACCATCTTGAACGAGTATTGTTTTTTGCTGGAGAAATTTTAAAAAAGAAGCACTGAATGAATTTTGTGACAAGTTTTGGATCACATTGACTTTGTGGCTTTAGAGCAGACGATCTTTTAATCCTTTATCAAAATTCCAATTTTAAACAATGTTCCCTGCTGGTGACCATCTTGGATACCATGTTGAATTGCCAGAAACATTTTTTAAAAGTGGCCAACAAACTACCGTTGTGTCCATTTATGGTTCATATTGGCTGAGTACTTTAAGAGCAGAAGACCTTTAAATATGTTTCCCTAAAGGGTCCAATGTTAAAATAACTTCCCTGCTGGCAGCCATCTTGGATGATGTTTGGATTTGCCAGACTATTTTTTAATTGGCCATCCAAGGACTATTCTGACCAAGATTGGTCCTAAATAGCTGTATGGGAAGATCTTTGATTCCTTTCCCATAGGGTCCATAGCTAAACTATTTTCGACACTGGCACCATCTTGGATGCCATGTGGAAATATTTTTCAAATGGGACCAAGTAAACCATTATGACAAAGTAGGATACCAATTGACCAGGTATTTTAAGAGGACAAATTTTTAAATATTTTTCCCTCAGAGTCCAATATTAAACTAAGTTCCCTTTTGGTGGCCATCTTAGATGAGGTGTGGACTTGCCTAACACATTTTAAAGGGGACCGCCCAAGGACTTTTCTGGCCAAAATTGGGTCTAATTGGCTTTGTGGTTTCAGAGGAGCTTTCCCTTGGGTCCAATGTTAAACTTTCCCCACTGGTGACAATCTTCGATGCAATGCCGACTTTGCTGGAGACATTTGACATTTGAAATTGAGGACCATTTACTATATGGACCACTTTGACCATGTATTGTTAAATTTGGCTCAGTACCTTCAGAAACAAGATCTTTGAATATGTTTACCTTAGGGTCCCATGTTAAACATGTTAAAGTCCTCTTCTGGTGGCCATCTTGGATAAAGGTCTGAACATGCCAGACATATTTTTCATTGGAGACTACCTACGGAATATTGTGACCAATTTTTGTTGTAACTGTCAAAAAGTTACTTCATAGGTGATTGTAGCTTTTTAAAGGTTTTCCTATAGGGTCAAATGTTAAACCATGTTCCCTGCCGGTGGCAATCTTGGATGTGATGCAAACTTGCCGGACACATTTTTTTTTAAGTTTTGTTCCTATTGGCCAAGTACTTTCAGGAAAAGATCTTTGAAAATGGGCCCTTGTTAAACTAAGTTTTCCACTAGTGGCAATCTGAGGTGAGTTGAATACTTGCATTACACATTTAAAAGGTGACTTCCTAAGGACTATTGTTACCACGTTTTGTCCCGATTTGCCCAGTTGTTTCTTGAGAAAACATCTTAGAATGAAAATGAACAAATATGGATTGACCAACTTTGGACGTCAAGTGATAGCAAAGCTCACCATGGTTATAGCCAGGTGAACTAAACATAGAGAGCAGCCACAGCCTGCTAAGCTCACCGCGTTGTACGGCATTGTCACATGTTAAACATGTCAGTAAACAGGAATAGACTATAATTATTCTTTTGAACAGATTCAATCATGCGTAAAATGCATTCACTGCAGCTGAATTCTCATAATGCATCAAACATACCAATATGGTTGATGTGGGACATGTCAGTAAGCAGAAATTGACTTGAACCATTCTTCCTAACAAGTCGCTCATGCATAAGATGTAGGTAAGAGTCAGCATCCCAAGTATGCGTTGTTGTTATCCCAAAATGCAGCATACTTACCAATATGGTTGATATGGGAGAGGTCAGTAAGCGGGAATGGACATTAATCATTCTACCTAACCAAGTCTCTAATCCGTAAAATATAGGTCACAGTTAGCATCCAAAGCGTGCATTATTGTTGTCATCCCTAAACGCAACACACACATACCAATATAGTTGATGTTGCACATATCAGTAGGCAGGAATGGACTTGAATCATTCAACCTAACCAAGTCGTTCATGCTTAAAATGTAGGTAACAGACAGCATTCGAACCATGCATTGTTGTTGTCATCCCAAAATGCATTATACATACCAATATGGTTGTCGTGGCACATGTCAGTAAGTGGGAATGGACTTTAACCATTCTACCTAACCAAGTCGATCATGCATAAAATGTAGATTACAAACAACATCCGGAGCATGCATTGTTGTTGCAATCCCGAAATGCATGATACATTACAATATGGTTGATGTGGGGCATGTCAGTAAGCACGGATGGACTTCAACCATTCTACCTAAAAAAGTCTCTCATGCGTAAAATGTAAGTCACAGACAGCATCCGAAGCATTCATTGCAAATGTCACCAAAAAATTCATCATACATATAGGCCATGGGCTGAAATCACTTTCAGCAAGTCTTTTCCGTGCACCCCCTCCCCCCACTTATGATCCAGACCGATTTTTTTCAGTCCTTTTATATCCCCTCTTCAAAATAAAACATGTTAACAAGAATATAACCTGCACGCATAGACAGTGTAGGGCCACTTTTATAGTACACCACACAAAATTCTTGTATTTAAGTTTTATTCTTAATTTTATCTTTTAAGCTCCATAATTTTTATGTAGATAAGTTAGATGTACTGAAATTTGGTATCAAATTAAAGCTTATTTAATATACTTTACAATGAATACAAGTTTGGGCATATTACGGTATTTTTGTGATCTGGGGTGCAAAAAATATACCCCTCCCCTGCCAAAAATAGCGAAAATGACGATTTTTTTAGCTTTCAATTTCTTTCAGGTAAATAAATCTCATCATTTGATCTAGTTTTTATGCATAATGTATCAGTTGTGTTACAATGTTGAAAAATAAGACCATTAAAGTCCTTAAAATTTTGATTTTCGGTATAATTTTTTTGAAAAATCGAAATTTTCGGAATTTTAGATATTTTCACAATTTCGTCTTTCTTACTTCTGGATCGTATAAATTTGAATATATATCTAAAATTGCCAATGCAATAATGATTTATGATATGTAAGCAACAAATTACGTGAAAAAAATTTAGAGTCAGCCTTATTGTGGGATCAGAAATGCCAAAATTAGCACCCCTCCCCTTAAAATTAAGAGAAAATTTAAAATATTCGGGCTCTAAATGATTAAAAGATCATGTCTAATGCAAATTATTGTGTGTATTTCACTAAAGAAGCCCATTTAAGTAGATTCAAACTTTTTAAGGGGTCTTTTTTTGGCCATTCTGCTCGAAATTTTATGAAAAATGGGAATTTTCCGTTTTTCAGAATTATTGCTAATTTGACTTAGAGATGTAAAAACTTTACGAATTTGGTATCTAGCGTAAAAATGTTGATAAAATATTGTTTCACTATATCTAAGCTTTAAGAAAGTATGCTTTTGAACATTTTAGACCAACAAAACTCTCATAAATCGCAAACATATTACCCCCCCCCCAAAAAAAAAAAAAAAAAAAAAAAATTCAACACAATTTATTTCACTTTATTCAGCTTGAAAAGCCTGAAGATTGTATAAAGGTCCAATAATATAACATTTCAAACACAAAAATGCACAGAGACTCCCATGTATAACAAATAAGACCATGCACGTTGTTTATGGGCAGTTATACAACAATTGAACTTTGAATTTTGTAACATTCTGAAATCCTGAAAATTCACATTTTTACGAAAATCACCCAAAATATTCAATTTTACCCATATTTTCTGCGTTAAAATTGCATATTAGAATATATCAAATGCATTTTGAAAAGAAAGTAAAAATATAAGAATGTTTTACTCATATATATGTACAGACAGACATACTTTTTGCATTGTTTTAGCATCATTTTCTTGGGGTAGGGGTAAAATTTTCGGTATTTAGCGTTACATTGAACACCCTTGGTTTTTCTACACATTGTTTTAAGATAATTTATATATCCTCAAGAACAATGAATTGGCATACCTGCAGATAAATCCTCCAGTTTTGTCACATATAAATATTTAAAAGTAAATTTTGGACAAATCTGAAATGCTGAAAATTCCGATTTTTCATCAATTTTGTACAAAATATTGAGTTTAATCTGAAAAGTGGGACTTAAAATGACAAATCATGATAAGATTAATGCAACATTTTTATATCCAATACAGACTTTGCGGGTTTTGGTTATTTTTATGCGAATATAGACAAAAAATGACAACTTTAGGGTGAATTTGTTGGGGTAGGGGTAAGATTTTAGGTATTCAAAGTCACATTAAACACTCTTTGCTTTTCTAAACAATGTTTTAAGACAACTAATTTATCGTACAGAGCAATTAAATGGCATATCTGCCGTCATATCCTCCAGATTTGACATATATTACAACTAAACAGTGAACGTTTGACAAATTTGAAATACAGAAAATCCTCATTTTCATCAATTTGGGACAAAATATTGAGTTTGAGTAAAAAAATGGCTGTAAAATACCAAATCATGATGTTATTCATAAAACATTGTCATATATAACACACATTATTCGTGTTCTGGTTATTTTTATGCGAACAAAGACATAAAATTGCTCATTTTAGGGAAAATTTGTTAGAGTAGGGGTAAGATTTTCGGTATTCAGAGTCACATTAAGTGTTCCTTGATTTTTTAAACACTGTTTCAAGACAACTAATATATTCCTTAGAACAATTAATTGGCATATCTGCAGATATATCCTCCAGACTTGCCATAAATAACGGGTTAGCAGTGAACTTTGACCAAATATGAAATGTTGAAAATTCCCATTTTTCCTCAATTTTGGGTAAAATGTTGAGTTTAAGTCAACAAATGGCTGTCAAAATATCAAATCGTGATGCAATTCATGCAATATTGTCATATTGAACACACATTTTGCGTGTTTGAGTTAATTTTATGCGAACACAGACAAAAAATTGACAATTTTAGGGAAAATTTGTTGGGGTAGGGGTAATATTTTCGGTATTCAGAGTCACATTAAACACTCCTAAGTTTTCTAAACAATGTTTTAAGACAACTAATGAATCGCTCAGATCAATTAGATGGCAAATCTGCAGATATATGCTCCGGATTTGACATATTAAACGATTTAATAGTGGACTTTGGATAAATCTGAAATATTGAAAATTCCCATTTTTCATTAATTTTGGGATAAATATTGAGTTTAAGTCGATAAATGGCTGCTAAAATAGCAAATCATAAAGTTATTTATGCAACATTGTCATATACAACACACATTTTGCGTGTTCTGGTCATTTTTATGCGAACATAGAGAAAAAATTGACAATTTTAGGGAAAATTTGTTGGGGTAGGGGTAAGATTTTCGGTATTCAGAGCCACATTAAACACTCCTTGTTTTTCTAGGCATTTTTTTAGACAACTTGTATATGCCTAAAAACAATTAATTGGCATATCTGCAAATATATCCTCCAGATTTTGAATGTATAACGATTTAACAGTGAACTTTGGATAAATCTGAAATGTAAAATGCCCATTTTTCATAAATTTTGGGCATGATATTGAGTTTAAGTCAACAAATGACAGTTAAAATACGAAATCACAATATAATTCATGCAACCTTGTCATATATAACACACAATTTGCGTGTTCTTGTAATTTTTATGCGAACATAGACAAAAAAATTGACAATTTTAGAGTAAATTTGTTGGGTAGGGGTAAGTTTTATGGATGTAGGAAGTTTATAATACTTCAAAACTGCCATAATTTGTACCAGTTGTAAAGAAGACATTATGTACTTCAATTTTATTCCATCTTTTCATGAATTTGAACCACTCATAGATAAGATGAGACAAAAAAGGGACAAAATTTTGTTGAAAACGAAAATATTCAAAGATGTGTTTTATTTGTCTATTTAAAAGTGATAGTTTGGTCATTCAAAACATATTTCCATCATGTTAACATGCTTAACTTTTAAGAAAGGACATTTAAAGACTAAAAACAATTCAAAGAATTATGAAATGAAAAACATACTGGTTTCTAAGGACCGTTGAACTTACACGATTTCGAGAAAAAACTTAAAATTTATGTAAACATTTTGAAGGGCTAGGGGTAAGATTTTTCAATTTTTATAACGTATTGGGTATAGAAATGGTACTTATGTGGAGTATTTGTAAAGCTTATACCATAGGATATCATTCTATACCATTTTTTCATAACCGAGAGGCACCAATCAACAATTTGAAGCAATTGAAAAAAAAACTTTGATGAAAAACGGAATTTTCGAAAATTTCGTTGGGTGGGTCTAAAAAGGGGGCCTGTTTCAATATTGCGTGCAGGTTATGCTCATGTTAACATGTTTAATTTTGAAGAGGGGATATAGAAGGACTGAGAAATATGTGTGGGGATCATAAGTGGGGTGGGGATGCACGGGGGGTTATTCCAGCCCATGGACTAATACCAATATGGTTGATTTTGGACATGTCAGTAAGCAGGAGTGTACTTAAACCATTCTACCTATCTGGACGCAGACGTCAGGGATATCTTACTAGCCCCGCTGATTTCGTGAGGCGAGCTAAAAAGGCAAATTAAAGACCTTCCAGAGATGTTTCCCGTTATGTCTAGATAAATGTGCCTGTGTAGATAGAAAGAGAACTAGAGGCTGAACCTGTATCACTCACCTGCTAAAATGCTTTCATGCTTAAAAGGAGACAATGAAAGTATTTAGCCAATGTGAACCAAAAATGCTTTTCCCACATGTGTAATGTGAAGCTATATTCTGCACTGACAGTCATGTTTTTTGTCTGATCTAATTGAAATGGTTTAACTTTTCTGAAGAACCTTCCATACATCATTGCTAAACTTTGTTCCCACCTGGCAGTCATGTTTGTTGTCGAGTCATAAAGTTGAATTGGCTTCAGGGGTTTCTTCAGAGATGATAAAAGTATGATTTTCCAAAAGGGTTCAAAGTTAAACGTAGTCTCTGCTAGCAGCTATGTTTTATTGGGTTGGAATGTCATTCCTGTAAAGTTCAGTTGAATTCGCTTCAGTGGTTTCAGAGGAGTTGATGAAAATGTGAAAGTTGAACATATGGAGGATGGACACTAAGTGATGTGAATAGCAGACAATTTTTCATTCCTTAGAAAATTTACCTGGGTAAATAAAATCTGCTCTATAGAAAACTAGAGGCTCAGCAACTGAGCCTGTATCGCTCACCTGACAAAATGCTTCTATACCATGCATGACCAAAAATGATGTTCTTACCAATAAGGTCTGTTCTCCATTAACACCCATATTTTTTTGTCTGATCCTAATAAAATGAGCTATTTTTGCAAAGGACCTTCTATACATAAATTAGTTAAATTTGCTTGAATATTTTCAGAGATGATGAAAACGATGGTTTTCCAATACTGGGCTCCAATGTTAAACTATGTTCTGGACTGGTGGTCATGTTTTTTGTTCGATCCAAATGAAATGAGCAAATTTTGTAAAATACATGTACCTTACGTACATCATTCCTGTAAAGTTTGGTTGAATTTGCATCAGCTGTGTGAGAGTAGAAGATGAAAATGAGATTTTCCCATAGGGTCCAATATTAAACTATGTTCCGTGCTGACGACCAAGTTTTTTATTGGATACAGAACAAAATGAGCAATCTTCGTTAAGGACCTTACGTACATCACTCCTGTAAAGTTTGGTTGAATTTGCTTCAGCCGTTTATGAGTAGAAGATGAAAATGTGATTTTTCCAATAGGGTCCAATGTTAAACCTAAGTTCTGGACTGGCGGCCATGTTTTTTTTTTTTTNAATGAAACGAGCAAACTTTGTAAAGGAACTTCCATACATCATTCCTGTAAAGTTTGGTTGAATTTGCTTCAGTGGTTTCAGAGGAGAAGATGAAAATGTGATTTTCCCTTAGGGTCCAATGTTAAACTAAGTTCCGTGCTGGCGGCCATGTTTTTTATCGGATCTGATTGAAATGAGCAATCTTTGTTAAGGACCTTTAGTATATCATTCCTGTAAAATTAGGTTGAATTTGCCTCAGCCATTTCAGAGTAGAAGATGAAAATGTGATTTTTCCCATAGGATCCAATGTTAAACCCAAGTTCCGCACTGGCGGCCATATTTTTTGTATGATCGGAAGGAAATGAGCAATCTTTGTAAAAGACCTTTAGTACATTATTCCTGTAAAGTTTGGTTGAATTGTCTTCAGTGTTTCCTATAGGGTCCAATGTTAAACTATGTTCCATGCTGGCAGCCATGTTTTTATCAGATCGGAACAAAATGAGCAATCTTTGTTAAGGACCTTTATTACATCATTCCTGTAAAGTTTGGTTGAATTGGCTCCAACCATTTCAGAGATGAAGATGAAAATGTGATTTTTCCCATAGGGTCAAATGTTAAACCTAAGTTCCGCGCTGGCAGCCATATTTTTTGTCGTATCGGAATGAAATGAGCAATCTTTGTAAAGGACCTTTCATACATCATTCCTGTAAAGTTTGGTTGAATTTGTTTTAGTAGTTTCAGAGGAGAAGATGAAAATGTGAAAAGTTTAACGGACAGATGGACGACAGACGCCAAGTGATGGCAATAGCTCACACTGACCCTTTGAGCTAAAAAAGAGCAGATTTTTATGAATCTATAGGAAATATTATTAGCAAATTGTAAGTTTTCATACTATTCATTTTCTAAAGGGGGGGGGGGGTTAATTCCTGATCATCTTTAAAATAAATCAATATAACGAGATACATGAGTATGTGAGCTGTTAAAAGGGATGAATTTATAATCTAAAAGATGACCTAAAGCACAAAAAAACATGGCAAAATAAAAGAATAGAAGCAATAAAAAAAAAGGTCGACCGATATATTTCGACAAATCTGTCATCTACGAGTGGTTCGTAATGAATGAAGTAGTAGTTAAAAAAAATGTATTGTTTACAGGTAAAACATCTTTGACATTTTGTCAAAGATGTTTTACCTGTAAACAATACATTTTTTCGCAACACATATTTTGTTTTAAAATAAAACGTTTGTGAAAAACAAATTTACAATACAAATATTTAAATTCTACTGATAATTTTTTTTCCCTCTGAAAACTGTCATTGCATATCCAATGAACAAACAATAATGGCAAACAGTGCAGACCAAAATTTAATGTAATTTTGATAAAATCACCTTTGAAACCATTAGAGCAAATTGAACGAATGGTGTTTTGGAAAGTCCTTAACAAAGATTTAAATAAAATTTTGATTCCACAACAAACATAGCCACCAATCAAAACATATTTAAAACTGGACCCTAAGGAAATACTTATTTGATCATCTCATGTGAAACTACTGAAACACATCTGTCCTCAAATTAGGAATTTAAGGTCCTTTACAAAAATTCCAATATGCAATGAAGACACCACCTTACAAAATATTTTTACATTTGACGCTATGGTAAAAGGTAATCATCTCCTTTAACATGTTAAAATTATAAAGACAATTTCTGGCTATACATCTAACAAGAGATCAGTTAAAGAGGTAAATTGGTTATTAATTTAAACATCAGTATATAATGCCATAAAAAAAATATGTTGTTTCTAAAGCCCTCTAAAGGGAACTAAAAGCCCAAAAATCTCACAAAAAAACTTACGTACATGTACAATGTATATGTATAGCTATCTTTTTAATTAAGCTCACATGTATTAGATAATTAGTATTCAAAATGAAAAGGCTTGAGAAACAAACAGTTTATTTTGAATGGCCTAAGCATGGCACAGAATTATATAATCCTATGAACAGCAGATTCCACTTATATGCCTCTAGTTTTAAGTTTTTAGATTGTGAACTGTCTATAAGCAATGGCTTAAACAAAAGATTTATTGTAGATATTATCCAAATACAAAATAGTGCATTTGAATCAAAATTTGAAACACTGGAAAACACAAACTTTTTATTTCATTATTAAAATTCTATAAAAATATATAAAAAATACTTATAAAATTAAAGTCTTTGATAAACAATCAACAAACCATAAACATAATTCTTTGTCACTCAGTAAATTTAAATTCTGTTTCAACGTTGTCATACAGTTTTGTAAATCCTCATACCAGAATCGTTGTCCAATAAATATATCTAAAAAAGGTTTTATTTGAAGAAAAGTTTCATTAAAATTTGTATCAACATCAATATGTTGAATCCTTCCCTTATCAATGTCTATATTAATAATAACGGAATATTCAATATAAAATTCCAAATTTTTAACAAAGTGTTTCTTCAGTGAAAATTTTGGTGTACGACCATATATCCATTCCCAGTCTCTAATTTCATCATATATTTTTTGAAGTCCTGGAAACCGTGCTTCATTTGGACTTATAAGCTCCAGACCTGCAACCTGAAAAAAAGAATTGAACAGAGAATTGAAATAAANTATAGTGCCAAGGAACATTGTGTTAAAATTTCATAAGGATTGGTCAACTGAAACTAAAGTTATTGACCAAAAACAAAAGTGTCTACAGACAACGACGACAACGACAACGACGACGACGACGACAACGACGACGCCGCCGCCGACGACGACGACAACGACAGCACCATACCATTATACGACCGCAAAAATTTTTGCGGTCGTATAAAAAGTATAATGTAAAGAGCAGCAACGATATTACTTCCAGCACATCTTCAACTGTGTAACATTTCATTTAAATCCAAACAGTCTTTTACGAGGACATGCGCTGACAAGGTACCTTCCCACTTTTTGCCAGAAAACATTCAAAGACGAATTATCAGCCTTAAAGAATTTCAAGTAGCAGGGTATAATAAGTGTCAGATATTCAAAGGACATTTTTTTGCACTATGCCTAAATGGTTAAATATTATGTTATCCAAAATGTTTTGAAAAAAATACCCTTGACCTGACATGTATCTTCAAATAAGTGTTATCTGATATCTATACCAAACAATTCAAGGGAGTTTACTCCAAAAATGAAATAAATAATCATCATTACTTCCCTTACACACAAATCTAGGGGTATTCAAAAATATATAAAGGACTTTTAAAAATATCCAATGCATCAAACTTTGTTGATTTTCCAATTATTCCTCTGTCTTTACGGCTAAAATTATATGTAACATATAAATCTTAAATCAATTAAATTCCCACTTGACTCATTATCAGCCCTTAATATGTTTACCACACACATTCATCGGGTTTTCTGATATTTTCTTTATTCTTATATTTCTTACATTATTGTCATCTTCCTTCAGAAATTGTCGACCAATCACATCAATCAGGTCCTTCATGTTACAATCGGGAATACTCTGCGTTAAATTCATCACTCGAGATTTCAGACTTTGTGTAGCTCTAAATTTCACTCCAGTCTGAAATAAAAGAATCATTTTCAGCACATGCAAAATGTAAAATATTTTCTGTAGGTCCATTTTTGTTGTGCAGGGTAATTTTTGTGCAAATGTAAGCAGATGAAGGGGATCAGTAAGCAATTGAGTAGCAGAAGTGACATATGAAGTTAAGGCCATAATAAAGTAATTCCTACATTCTCATCCATTTTTCTAAAAATTTGGGGTGGGTAGGTAAATTTTATTTTATATTTTTTATCACATTTTGTGGAAAATGCTGTCATTTCAAAACAAATTTACCCAAATTATCCAAAAAAATCAAAATAAAAATGTTTGAAGCGTGTATAAAAATCGGGGGCGGGCGGTGATGAGAATCTAGGATATTTTTTATTATGGCCTAAAGAGCATAAAATGTCCAAATAAACATCTGTGCCAATAGAGTATCCTACACCAGCCCCCAGTTGAATCCTTCATAAAACAAACAAGAGTGGACCCTAATAGATGTCTTTCCCGTCCCTGCTTGATCGCTAAAAGTCATGTACTACTCAAGAGCAACCTACAATCCAAATATATTACCGTACCACTAACAGAATTTCAGAAACTGTTCTAATCAGAACTTGAGGCTCTCAAGAGCCTGTATAGCTCACCTGGTCCATGACTGGCATAAACTGCAGCCCAAAATTAACCCCATGTTAAAGTGTCTCATTTTCTAGAAGTTTCAAAGGAGAAAATCTTTGAACGTGTTTTCCCCCATAGGGTTCAATGTTAAACAATGGTCCCCACTGGCGGCCATCTTGGATGAGGTGCAGACTTGTCAGACATAATTTTTAAAGAAGACCATTAAAGGCCTATTGTGACCAAGTTTGATTCCAACTGACCAAGTAGTTTCAGATCAGAATGTCTTTGAATGTGTTTTTCCCATAGGGTCCAATGTTAAATTATGTCCCCCGCTGGCGGATATCTTAGAATACATGCAGACTTACCAGACACATTCATCAATAGGTACCGACAATGGACAGTTGTCACCAAGTATGGTACCAATTGGGCAAGTAGATTCAGCAGTTTCAACTGTAATTTAAAGCCCCACTATCCACTATAACCCATTTCAGACCATCATTCAAAAAAAAAAAAAAATTGGGCAGGGGTTCCCCTTGTAATTCAAATAATGCATATTGCTGAAATCAAAACATTCGAAGTCCCCCTTTCCATAAAAAAATTTTGGCAGGGGTTCCCCTTTATAATCTAGTTTTAAACATATTTTTTTATATATATTGTAAAGAAAACTATGAAGCACAATATGACAATGAAGCTTACATTGTAAGTTATACAGTTGAACTTCAGTCTCTCAAACTTTGGTAGCTGGAACACCACCAATATCTTGAACTGTATTTAGAAGTCTAATCATATTTTACTATATTTCTTTGTTTGGCTTTTTTGGCAAAAACATTCTTGCTAAGGACCACTTTCAACACCAGTTTTGAAGTCAAACATCTTTTTGTAAATGGCGGGCAATGACAATTTTCAACATCAATTTTGAAGTAGCAACATCAATATCTATTTGGAAACCAAATTTCATTGAAATTGGACAATGTTGAATTTTCCCGCCTTTTTTGGTGGCCATTTTGAAAATGGCGGTCAACGAACAATTTTCAACATCAGTTTTTGAAGTCGCTACATCAATATCTATTGGAAACCAAATTTCATTGAAATCGGACAATGTTGAATTTTCCCACCTTTAATGGCAGCCATTTTGAAAATGGCATTCAATAAACAATTTTTAACATCGGTTTTGAAGTGGCGACATCAATACCTATTTGGAAACTAAATTTCATTGAAATCGGAAAACGTTGAATTTTCCCGCCTTTCTTGGCAGCCATTTTCAGGTGGCCATTTTGAAAATGGCGGTCAACAAATAATTTTCAACACTGGTTTTGAAGTTGCAACATCGATATCTATTTGGAAACCAAATTTTATTGAAATCGAACAATGTTGAATTTTCCCGCCTTTTTTGACGGCCATTTTGAAAATGGCAGTAAACGAACGATTTTCAACACCACTTTTGAAGTCACCACAGCATGTCAAACATTTTATCAATTTATGCTTAACCTTCATCTTCTATACTTTTGGAAATAAAAGACTAAAAATATGAAAATTTTGAAAATTCTGTGAAAAAAGGGCAATAACTCCTACAAGGGTTTTTGGATTTTCTCCAAAATTTCAGGGTGTGTAGATCTTGATATGATGAACATTTTTGCAATTAAAGTTGACCTCTATCTGCTATAGTTTCTTTGATAAAAAATAAAAAATATTAAAATTTTGAAAAATTTCCAGAAAAAGGGCAATAACTCCAAAACTGGTATTCTTTGTCTCATTTGCATTTACTCCATATCCCTTCATTGATAATTCAGATTTTCTTCAAAATTGCAGGGCGGGTAGATCTTGCCATGCTGATCACTTTTACTTCAGTCAGATTTTTGATATCTGTAACGGTTTTCGAGTTACTTGCCAAAAACAGCAATTTACCCCCTATGTGCTATTTATGTGTTGGTTTCAGAGGAGAAGATTTTTGGAAAAAGTTTACGACGAACGGACGACCTACGACGGACGGACGCCAAGTGATGGCAATAGCTCACATGACCCTTCGGGTCAGGTGAGCTAAAAACTTAGCTATGTTCACTAGACCATGAAACTGAGGTCAAGGTCAAAAGCCAAAAGGCAGACTGACATGTTCTAATCAAGACCAAGCTATATACCAGAATCATTGACCTAATTAGCTTGTAGTTGTTGAGAAATGGACTTAAGCAAAAAAAACTTAACCTGGGCACTGGACCGTGACATTGAGGTCAAGGTCAAAAGCCATATGGCAGACTGACATGTACTAACCAAGACGAAGCTATATTCCAAATATCATTGACTTCTAGCTTGTAGTTATTGAGAAACGGACTTAAGCAAAAAAACCTTACCTGGTCACTAGACCGCAAAATATAGGTCAAGGTCACATGATTTTGGGTCCGACAGTTAGGGTGCGCTGTAAGCTACCTATGGACCAAATATAAATTTCCTACTTCAAAGGCATCTATATAATAACTTGAGTTTACACTGCGGTCACCATCATACTTTGCACGCCTATGTCTCGCTTTCCGCGACTTTTGTCGCGGGCAAGACAAAAACTCCATCTGATCAAACTTCATAATAGAGGCAAGGTATATTTTTTTTATTTATAAGTCCAGGCTTTAAAGAATAACAAGAACTAGAGGATGACATGCCCCTGCGCAAGGTTAAATAAAACAGGGATATTTTAGTAATATTTGTGTTTGTAAGATGCATATGATCACTGTGTATCAACGACCACCGGATATAGCGACTAATCAAGCGAGGAAAAATCAAAACAAGTGTTACCAAGGTAAGAAAATGTTACTTTTTCACCTATAATAAAAGCCAAATATGATTGGTAAAACCACCACTTCTAATGTCATAATGTTACACTTTCATGTTTGTATTTTGTTCATCGCGTATCAAATAAATGAAAAATCTTGACAAACTTGACAACAAATCACCGGACAACTTGTTTATTCCTGCCAATTTATTGCATTTTCTCATTTGTTTCTCGGTCGATTTATGTATAAATCAGTAATTTTAAATCTATAACTCATAACTATGTGCAGTTTTTTCACAGTGCTTAAAAACAAAAACTATATGGTGTACTGCGAATTGCAAGTGCGGAGTACTGCGAATAGTTTATTTTGAAATTTCAAGTGTACGGCGAATTGATCCAAATGAAAAGAGACAATTAGCAGATTTGGCTTTGAAATATATACAAAATCTTGTATTGCTCATCAGAACCATGCTTGAAATTGACAAACCAATAAGCTATGTTAAACAAAAGGGTCTCATTTAAAATAGATCAATAAATCTCTGTGTTGAACTGTTTCAAGATTGCATTCTTCAATCATTGTCGGTAAAATGTTTGAAGGTGATCATCTAAGGACTGTTGTGACTACTATGAGTTCTAAATGATCATGATGACCATGTAGTTTCAGAGATCTGTGAATGTTTTTCTCATATGTTCCAATGTCTTCCACACCCAGCATTCTTTTTTGAAATTGTGCGGTGCGGACCTGTCACACACATAGGAACAAGAAGAACAACTCAAAAAAGGGATCGGACATGTTTGGTTCTAATTGGCCCATCTGGCTATTGGAAAATGTTGAATATGCCCATTCTTATTTATTTATTTATTTGAAGGGGGTACATCTGAGGACAATTATAATCAAGATGGGATCTAAATTGTAGAGAAGTTTTTTTTGTCTTTTTAGATGGTCACTTTGAAAATTGTTAGCTGGCTGCAGTTAATTGAACATATTACAACATAGGATTGTTTGGGAGCTATTCTCTGGAACAAAATAGTCATTGGAACCAAATTTTGTTACAGTAGTCTTTGGATGTTTAATTGGGTTAATCATGTTCATATTTTTCCACAAAAAGCAGCAAGTGGGAAACATCATTTAACATAGGACCCTATCGCGTGATAGGTTATTTAAAAGCAATGGCACAGGTGACAGACATAGGTTCTCGAGAGCCTTCTTTTTAGCTCTATCCTCAATCGCTCCCTATCTTCTGAGAATAGATGGTGCTTATTTTTCTGGCTTAGTGTATTTTGGTCAATTGTCTCCGTTTTGTTTCCTGTATTTTCTAGATTTTTCCCTTTTGGGGTATATCGATTTGATATTCGTTGCCTATGTATCTTTAAGGACCAATATACTAAAGCGGAAAACATGTTAAGCCTCTTGATTAGAATATATTTCAACAATAAAAACAATTTTTTTAGGAACTGTTCAGGATTTACGTGGTTCTTTCCGTAGTTTTGCTTCTTACTTCTGTCTATTGAACTTCAAAGTACATGGTGGTGATATCGAGTTTTTTGTTCGATATTCACTGAATATTTTTTGTTTTTACAGTAAATAAATACATTTGTATATATGCATTTATTCAGATGGTAACACCACAAAGCTTTTTTTCATTGTCCATTGCAAGCATATATATCTATGTCCTTATTGTGCTACTGGGTAATAACAAGGGCTCCACAACTCTCTGAGAGTTTGTCCGTCGTATGTGGAGCCCGGAATCATATTGCTGGAGCCTGGGGCCCTTGTTTTGGAGCCCGGAGCCTCACGTTAAATGGAACGCGGAGACCGTGGTATTCCCAAATTTTTTTGGTAATCGTTATTTCAGGAAATAAAAATCTGTCTTGTTGATATGAAGTTTTATGCCAAAAACGAGGAAAAGTTGGTGACATTGTTTAACACAGCCTAAGTTTTGCTACAGGACACTACAACAATAGAAGGAATGTTTGGCGGACTATAAAACCGGTTTAACCCACCATTTCTTTTGAAATGCCTATACTAAGTCAGGACCATTTTGGTCAACAATTTTTCTCTACCTGCTTTGTCTTTTTGTCTCTCGGACTTTGGCTCTTTATAATTTTGTTTGGTAATTTTGTTATTTACCCCCATTTGCACAGTTGTAAAACATACATTTGGTATGTATTTTCGTATTTTGTGCAATTTGTTTACTTGGACTTTAATTTGTCTAACTTAAATGAAAGCCATGTATCTTACAAAGGCTTTATTTATGTAGTACAGACAAAACTTTCTTTCTTTAAAACCTGCTCTGGTTGTACCTGTTCCTACACAAAAAGTAAGGAAAGTCTTAGTAAACAAGAGTTGTCAGAAGACAACATAGCTCGATGGGGATTAGAGTAATCGCAAAGCACAATTAATTTGAAGGTTATACATTCATGACATTAGTAGTGAATCGGGTCACTTTGGATCCATAGGGTCTATGTTAAAGTTCCCCCAAACTTCCCTCCGAAATTATCGATCGCCTTGACTGATCTATGATCCGACATAATTCTCATGTTTAATATGGTCATAACGGTACTCGTAATAATTGTCACCCCCGTTTACTTGTATAGTGATATGGAAATTTTAACACGTCCCTTAAATATATTTGAAGTTGGGTTTTATGCTTAAAGCCCCACCCCCTTATTAATTATCCCTCTCATTTTGCCTTATGTCTTCAGCCCAGTCTTCCGGCGTTTTGAATGTAATTTCGGAGGGAAGTTTGGGGGAACTTTAACACAGACCCTATGGATCCAAAGTGACCCGATTCACTACTTACATTTTCGTGATAAAAATTTTAAATGCGATGTAAGAAAGCCACATGTCAAACAGGAACTCCCTATCACTAAAAGAATAACTTCTATAACTAGGATTCATTTTTTTAAACTGCCCCAGGGCAATGTCAAGGTCAAAATGTCTACAACTATGGTACTACCAGAAACCTCTCACCATAGGGAAGTCATGAATAAAATATAAACACCCTATATTTAAACAACTAACTTCTAGAAGCAAGGTTGAATTTGTTTAAAAATATTACCCTAAGGACAAGGTCAAGGCCAAAATGTCTAAAAATATGGTGCCATCAGAAAGCTATCATCATCATAGATTGAAATTGAACACCTTACCACTAAATGTCAACATTCTAGAAAATAGTTATATCTTTTTTAAAAATTGCCCTCAGGGCAAGGTCAGGGTCATAATGTCTACAAATATGGCACCATTAGAAGCTCTCATCACATGAAAGTCACATACTAAATATGAACACCCTACCAATAACAACCAAATTCTATAAGCAAGGTTAAAGTTTTTTCAAAAATTGCCCCCAGGGAAAGGTCAAGGTCAAAATGTCTACAAATATGGTGCCATCAAAAAGTTCTCAACATAAGGAAGTCACATATCAAATATGAGTATAATAACACTAAAAGCCTATCTTCTAGAGCAAGGTTAAAGTTTTTCACAAATTGACCTCAGGGAAAGGTCAAGGTCAAAATGTCTACAAATATGGTACCACTAGAATGCTCTCATCATAAGGAAGTTACAGAACAAATATGAACACCCTACCACTAAAAGCCTGCCTTCTACCGGCAAGGTTGAAGTTTTTTAAAAATTGCCTTAAGGGCAAGGTCAAAATGTCTATAAATATGGTACCACAAGAAAGCTCTCATTACAAGGAAGCCACATACTAAATATCAACATCCTATCTCTTAAGGTTTCCATTTCACAAGCAAGGTTAAAGTTTTTGCCGCCGACGACAACGCCGATGGTATGACAATAGCTCTCCGGACATTCGTCCCGGCGAGCTAAAAAGGGTGTTAATTGATGCATTAGCCCTTGCCATTCTTTTACCATAAGAAGGTTGATTTAAGATATGCATTCTTTTTAAATAATCTAAAATCATTGGTAAAACGATTAGCAATCTCGACAATATAAAATCAATTCGCAGTACAGTGGACTATCAATACGCCGTACACAAAAAATAAACAAGTTAGCTATTTGCCGTACACCGCATGATTTTTATTTCGTATATTGTGAAAAAACTACGCATAGTTATGAAAAACAAATTGAAAATCAACTTGCTGCTATTAAATAGGAACTAAATACCAAATTATCCACAAATCGGCTGGGAAACAAAGGAGAAAATCGATATGATAGCCGTAGTAAACAAGTTGTCCGGTGATTTGTTGTCGAGTTTGTAAAGATTTTTTATTTATTTTACACGCGATGAACAAAATATAAACATGTACGTGTAACATTATTACATTAGAAGTGAAGGTATTACCAATCATCATATATTTGGCTTTTATTATAGGTGAAAATATAAAATTTCCTTACCTTGGTAACACTTGTTTTGATTTTTTCTTGCTTGATTAGTCGCTATATCCGGTGGTCGTTGATACACAGTGATGATGCCCCCGCTAAACACATGTTACTCTAGGTTGCACAGATAAACTATGTACCCTCTATTACTAAACCACCAATAAATTAAAAGCTAAACAATGTATATTTTTGAAAAAAAAAGAACCGAAATAAAAATACATATGACATGCACATCTTCAATATAGGTACAAACAAACTCCAAAATAAAAGCTTCCTAGCATCAAAACTGTAGGAGGAGTTGTTCGGACAATCTGTGTAGCCTCTATTAATAATTCACCCAATAAATGACTAAGTTCAACAATGTATATTTTTTCCAAAAATGCATCAAAATCAAAATCCTTCCCATATGCACATCTTCAAATAAGTACAAATTATCTGCAAAATAAAAACTTCCTAGCATCAAAACTGTAGGAGGAGTTGTGTGGACAAACTATGTACCCTCTATTAATAAATTACCAAAAAATGACTAAGTTCAACAATGTATAAGTTTGACAAAAAAATAACCAAAATTGAAATCCTCATCACATGCACATCTTCAATATAGGTACAACAGATCTGCAAAATAAAAACTTCCTAGCATCAAAACTGTAGGAGGAGTTGTGTGGACAAACTATGTACCCTCTTTCACAAAATCACCAAAAATGACTAAGTTCAAGAATGTATATTTTTTACAAAAATTAACCAAAATAAAATCTTTACCATATGCACATCTGCAATAAAGGTACAATTGATCTGCAAAATAAAAACTTTCTAGCATTAAAACTATAGTAGGAGTTGCGCGGAAAAACTATGTACCCTCTATGAAAAATCACCAAAAATGACTAAGTTCAACAATGTATATTTTTGACATAAATGCACCAAATCAAAATCCTTATCACATGCACATCTTCAATATATGTACAAATGATCTGCAAAAAAAAAACTTTCTAGCATAAAAACTGTAGGAGGAATTGCGCGGACAAACCATGTACCCCCTCGGACCGACAGACAGACGGACAGGGGTAAACAATATCGTTGTGGGGGCATAAAAATGACTTCAAAGCCACCTTTGGAGATATATACAGTGTAGGAGTGGAGATCTCACTGTTTTCAAGATACAGGGTGGCATAGGTAGGGCACAATATTGGGCGGGACTTCTGGTATGTATCAATCAATTCATCTTATTAAGAGTAAAAAATATATATGGTTTAGGGGTGGAGATCTCAGCTGTTTTCATGATAATATATCATATTTTATATGGTAAAGGTTAAGCACCATCCCATGGGGACTTTTTATGTGTGTCAATCAATTCCTCTTGTCAAAATCAAAACATATATGGTTTAGGGGTATTGATCTCGTAAAATTAAAAATATCAATGTTTTCAATAATAAACATTTTTCAGTAAGTTCAAAGTTCCATATCTCTGTAATTGAAAATCTGAACATGAAAATTACAAGAGGAAGTTTTTTTCTGTCTTACTCAACAATGTTGCAGACAGATGTACAGACATCAGTATACAATTATACATCCTATCATGGACTGTATATAAAATGCTTTTATTAATAATTTCTTAGCAAAGTGAAACCAATAATTACCTTCACCAGCTCAACAGGTGCTTTAATAAAAATAATTGTTTTTTTAATAAGCTAAATCCTAAAAAACAACTATAATGTGGAGTGACTATGTAAGCCAAAAAAGTGTTCCGTAAAAAGGTGTCCATGTGGACACATCTTTATAAAAATATGTAATCAAAATGTGTCAGATGGTATGAAATTATGTGCGATGTAATGGACATAATTTCATATGCGGAACCTGATGTCTCCTCTGCTCACTCCGCTTTCATTATAATTTGGCCTAAATTAAGATGCTTTCATTATAATTTTGCCTAAATTAAGATGTTGTTACTAAAAATTCTAACTGGTCTTTGAGAGTTTCAGGAAATTTACCGAAAATTTTTGAAATTGAACCATTGGCAATATTAGTTTTGACAAAAATTCATCCAAAAAGCATGGTTGCTAATAAGAATTTCAAAAAATTACCTGTCTTTGACTCAGTTTAAGAGTATCAGGAAATTTACCAAAATTGGATTTAAAATTTTTGAAATCTACATCTATACATGATCTAACCATAGAAAATTTTTGTTTTCACTAAAATTCAATCAAAAAGCATTGTTGCTAAAAAGAATTCTATAAAAAAAATGGCTTGTCTTTGAGAGTTTCAGGAAATTTACGGAAATTGGAACAGTATTTTCCATTTTTTAAGTTTCAGAATTATGTCTGGTATGAGAAATTGCTAAATTATTTGATTGTATTCAAAAATTTCAAAAATAGTTAAGTCTTGGACATTTTCAGGAAATTTACCAAAGTTGGAACTGGAAATCCTGAAAGTTTATTGCTTATCTATACACTACATGCAACAATTCTATGTCAAAATTAAATTTCATAAGTCCAATTTGATTAAACTTTGTTAATATTATGGACCAAAGTGAAAATTTAGTCAAATTCATTATGCAGAAAATATAGGTTAAGGTGACATAATTCTGGTATGTATGTTGGTTACTACTAAGATGTAACAATCTACCAATCATCATCTATCAATGGCATGTAGGTGTTGAGATATACTGGAAACAAAAAAAAATTATTGAAAAACAAAAAAATTGATTGAAAAAAATTAAGTCCAACAAATGGCAAAATACGGAAAAATTGGAATTATTTTTTTGCAAAAATATACTTGGGATTCAATAATGAAGTTGTACTGAATATTGTCTCAAAAATTCATTGCTACTGAGCAAGATTTCAGAAAGTTATTGAAGTTCAAAAAAGTTTAACATTTGGGTTAACTAAATGTTGACGCCAACGCCGAAGACGGAATCTATGGTCGCTATGTCTCGCCTTCGCGACATTCATCGCAGGCGAGACAAAAATGTGTCCCATAAAGGATTGTAATTTGATGATCAAAGGAGAGTTTGAATTAAGCAATTTTATGTCCTTTTAATGAAATAAGAAATGAATCAGATGTTTATCTGTGAATTGTAAATAAACATGCATTTTGAAGGATTTCTGAAGCGTATGACAGGCTGTATAACTGAGGTTTTGGAAATGGACATTCCAGTTACACCACCCCCATTGATTGATTGATTGATAGATGTTTTACGCCAACTGCAGCAATATTTCAGCTATATCGTGGCGAGAACTGTTAAGTATATTAACTAATTAGAAAAGGTATATAAAAATATCTATATAAAACCATATAGCTTTATACATGTAAAAGAAATGTGTAAAATGTTAAAAACATAATTAAAGAAATTATGGTTTAACTAACTATATTAGAAATTAGAAACTAGTTTAAAAATGATCTTTTTAAATCTTACTAAATAAATTGATTGCTTTTAAAAATTGAACTATTTTGTCGCCAGTAAATAGGTCTTTAAGACAATCAGCTAAATAAAAATCACGTCTGATATCAGCAACATCTACACATTAAATTAAAACATGTTGAATTGTATAAGGACAATTGCATGGAATACATTCAGGTCGATCATCACTGTTGAGGATAAAACTATGTGTTGTTTAAGAAATAATTCATGGCAGGTATATGGTTATTGAAAATTTAACCATGGGCTGGGCCTTTATATTCGAATTTAACCCTGAGAGTTAGCGAAGGGTTAAATTTACGAATATGAAGGCCCAGCCCATGGTTAAATGACAATAACCATATACCTGCCATGAATTATTTCGATTCTAATATGACAGAAAACGGAATTTTCCGTTCTGAAGCGACCTTAGGGAAGACGGATTTCCCGTTTCCATTGCTAATTGTGTCTATGACGTCACAATACACAATCTGACGTTATCAAACAGATGCAAGTTCAAAATTCAAATCGAGAGCAAAATAATACACATTCACGTGTCTGAATGGCATAATTAAGTTATAAAATAGGCTTAACATTTATTTTCTTCACAAACTAAGACAAACAAAATAAAAAAAATTGGTTGTTTTTCTTCCATTTTACTCTTATTCCGATACCATTTGCGCATGTGCGAAGTATACGGTTATCGAGTATTATACTGGTTGACGATTAACTAGAGCCATAAAGTATCTAGTATGTCCAATACAACATCGGGTCAACACTACCTGTTCCCTACGATTTTTACCACAGGAACTGACTTGTTTACCGACGTCTGACTGTATTCCATGCAGTTTATTATTTATTTGCAGATCCCATTTGGCCTGCCATAACTTTAAAATGTATTTAGTGATTAAAGGCTTCATGTCAGTGTACAGTACTGGACAATCTGCCATCTCGTCATCTAGTGCATCCTTTGCTGCCTGGTCAGCAACTGTGTTTCCATAGATCCCCACATGACTAGGGATCCAAACATAAATGACTTCTTTGCCTAATGCTACAAGTGATTTGTAGAATTCAGCTATTTTCAAAATAATTGGGTGTTTTGTTTTTCGACTTTCAAGAAAGTGAATCGGAACAGATCATGAATTTATTTGATTGCGATAAAGCTACAAATTTAAGTGCTGAGTAAATAGCGTTAGCTTCAGCAGTAAATATGGAACTAGAGGATGGTAATCAGAGAGTTGCTGCAAGGTCTCCAAAAACGGCTGCAGAAGCCACTCTGTCTCCATCCTTAGAGCCATCTGTGTAAATTTGCAAGTATTCAGGATGTTCAGATTTAATTCTTGCAAAGTCCTGCTGGATAACCAGAGGATTGGTATCAACCTTTTTGTGTTTGCGTAGTTCAAAATTAAATGTTGGTTTTGGGTTCAGCCATGGAGGTTTTTTGGGAGTTT
>MJUU01007484.1:62883-74036 GCA_002080025.1 Modiolus philippinarum | reverse complement strand
TCTATATTCAGATCATTTTGAAGTTCTGCCTTAACCTCTGTCTATATTCAGATCATTTTGAAGTTCTGCCTTAACCTCTGTCTATATTCAGATCATTTTGAAGTTCTGCCTTAACCTCTGTCTATATTCAGATCATTTTGAAGTTCTGCCATAACCTCTGTCTAGATTCAGATCATTATCATTAATTACATGTTGTATGAAGAACATGTACATTTTAAGTGAGAACTCTACATTTAAATACTAATATGACTATTTTGTTCACTTAGGTAGATAACTCCACAGAGATTTGTACAGAAATTCTGAAGAAATGGGAAGAGATAAATGGAAGTCAGGTGCAGTCTGATGGTACAGGTAATGTTAGATAGTCTGGTGTTTAATATATGAACCAAACCAAACACTGATTTGTTTCAAAACAGTAGCTTTCATAAGGGTATATACCCCTCTTTTTTGGACTTGGGACTTTCGGCCTTATTTTGGACTTTACAACTTGAGTCCATGGACTCCATGCACTTATAAGTTGAAGCATTTTGTACTTGTACCAGTACTTCAAATTAAAAAAAAATGTTTAAAAATCAAAATTGGACTCTGGACTTCATCTCTAATCATGCTAATTTTGGTCGTACTCTGGATTTAAGGGGAGGGCATACCCTCTTCCTTTTGCACTTGTAATGTAGCATTTAAAATACTATTCTTTAACTTTAGATATATTGAACAATAATTGAAATTTCCTATCTAAATGCTGAAATTTGATTATTTTGATTGCTGAAAAAGAATCTGACACACAATCCCTGTGGGAGCAATAACAATTTTTAAATTTTCAAGTTGTCAATTTCTTTTCAAATTGTCTTCTGGGAGAAACACCAATCAAAAATCACTTCTCCAAACATTTAAATTTTCTGACTTTTTTCAAGAAAATATATAATTAAACAATAAGAAAATAACCACCAACATTGATCAACAAATGTTCCTTCATTCTTATTACATCTTGCCATTTTTGTCTCGCATGTGAAGAAAGTTGCAGAAGCTAGACATTAGCGATACACCATTCTGTCTTAGTTGTCGACGTCATCATCAACATTTATTTTAACCATGTGGTTAAAGTTTTCTAATCATCAATATATATATTTATGCATGAAATTTATTATACCCCCCGCAAACAAAGTTTAGGGGGTATATAGGAATCACCCTGTCTGTCCGTCTGTCTGTCTGTCCGTCTGTCCATCCATACATGTACCTTGTCAGCTCATGTTCTCCTAAACGTCTGCTTGGATTTAGATGAAATGTTACACAGTTGTAGTACACCATTTGAAGATGTTCATGAAGTGATATAGTTGCTGTCCAAAATTTTGAAGGGGAGATAATTCGTCTTTGAATATTATCTGGCAAAAAGGGGGGTGAACCTTGTCAGCGCATGGTCTCCTAAATGGCTGCTTGGATTTTGATGAAATGTTACACAGTTATAGTACACCACCTGAAGATGTGCATGAAGTTATATGGTTACTGCTTGAAATTTTGAAGGGGAGATAATTTGTCTTTTGAATTTTTCAGGAAAAAAGGGGGAGGTATATCATTTTGTCCATACTTGTATTGTGTCCACAACTGTATTGTGTCCACACACACTTAAATTTACACTTGCCATATTGATTCAGGGTTCAATTAGCGGGGGGTATACCTGGCTGCCATTCGGCGACAGCTCTAGTTTATTTTGGTGTTTTACTTTTCAATGAATATAGCAAACGTCTGCTTCATCATCCATGACTGTACTTTTGGCATATGGAGCTAAAATGTGAATCGTTTCTTGCAATAAACTATTTGAAATCCTGTCATATTTATCATCCCCATCACCCCATGGTTTCATACTTGCCGCTGTTTGTTTTCCATTGCCATATTCAAACTGAATTGTTGTCCCCATTTGGATGAATTCCATTTTTTTGGTGTCTTTCCTTTTTATTAGGAAGAAAAACATAGATTCTGTTTCTTTTTGTTTGGATCCACCATTTTGTCATATGAAAACAAAATTGGAAGCAATACTAATGACGGAACTATGTCGGTTTGGGACTTTAAAAAATATCCGTTTTTACCAACCACCTTGACGAACGCAAAGGTGGTCGGCTTTGAAAAAAAACCTGGTCAGCTAAGCCAGCTTAAATGTCGAATGGAAGACACTGTATATTGCGGAAACTTAATTAAAGCTCGTTGGTTAAAAAGCCTCATGCACATTTTAGTAACTACTGATAACATGTAAATTTCCATTTACAGATTCACAAACTTTAGCTAGCCAGTTGTCAAACATGTTAGAAAACCAAAAAATTGAGTCAGTGAAACCAAAAGAAAAAAGTAAAGAAGAAATTGAAAGAAAAGCAGCCATTTTGGCACAGTATGCTCATGTATCAGACGGAGAGTATCCTTTTATATTGTAATGTTTGATGAATTTTGTGCTTTTAAATGAAAGAGAAACATAACATTTAAAAATTGTATGGATTACAAAGTTCCTATCGTTATTTATGTTTGTCTCTTGTTTTCATTATTGTTTTTCTGGTGCAGTTTACTTGTAAATTGTGGCATGTGATTGTAGTTCCTGGCCATTGTAGGTGTTTGCTGTTTTCCTGTTTTTGTAATAGTTTATGTTCTGCAGGAACCAACAAACCAAGGAGATGTCAAACCGTGTAAACATCACAAAATTACTCAGAAATATGAAGGGCAAATTTAAGATACATGTAAGTTTGACATTAAAATTACAGATTCAGGAAATTTGTTGTGACACTTGTAAAACATGAAGGAAATTACAGGGGGCAGTTATTACAAGCATATAAAGTCAAAATTAATTTGGACAACAGTCAGGCACATACATGTGTGAATATAGCTCTTATTTAGGACAATATAGCACCAATAAGTGCATGTATTCATTTTAGGTTATTACGGTATTCAATATTCTTTAGTTGGACAATCCTCAATAAATGGAATTCCTTTAATCTTATATCAGTATACATAAGTACACTCAAAATAGGAGATACTACCTAATGTCAGTGGCCATGGATTGGCGATTTTAATAATAAAACATAACTTGCAATCTAATCACATGCTTAAGAAAATTTGAAGAGCAACAGTTTGAAATTGAAATTTGATGGTAGCAAATCAAGTTTACAGTGGACATGTCTGTTTAGTTAGTAAACCATTATACATGACCATCAAATCAATAATTGATACCATGAAATTTTCACAAAACTATCAGTCATGTGTCTTAATTTTCAAACCATCAATCATATATTTTATGTCATGAAAATTCTAGTGTTGTCCCATTAAAATAAACTTTACATTCAATGTAACATAAGAAATAATGTTTTCCTTAGTAGTATTTTTAGAGATGATGACATGCCAGCTGACCCAGGAGGAGACACAGTATCAGATGATCGTATCCTTTATCTAAACACCTCTTTACTTCTATAATTGAAGGTAGTTTGAGGAAATCAAAATACTATATGGTTGTTATAGTTTGCGCTATTCACGTTTAACATGATATGGGCAAGATTTTAACCCCAATTTTTTACTATAAATCTGAATATATATGAATATATTTTTAGGTAAAAATCTGGAATATAAAACCCCTTAAATAAATCCAACACTGAAAACCGTGAAAATTTTGTACTTTGAATATAAAGCCCTATACAGAAGTGTGGTCATTTTAAGAACACTTGGCCTATAAAACTCCTTTTAACATGAGATTCTTCTTTCCCTCTGTAAATCAAACCATACTTGAAATCCAACCATAGTTACCAACTCACGTGATAGTCAGGTGTAACACACGCTTTTTCAAGGGTTTACACACGTAGATTTTGTCACAAGGCGTGTACATGCTTTTCAGAACTTCACACGCCATAACACGCTTTTTCGTTGTTTATATTTTTGGTTATTAGCTATATCACGGTTTTCGTGATTCTCTAGACTTTTCCACACTCGATGATCAATTTTTTAGTTATTAGCGCTATCTATTTCCATGATTCTCCGGAGTTTTCATGAATGTGGGTAAATTACAAAAACTTCGATTTAGGCAAACAATTGATTTTGAATAGTTTCAACTTCTTGGTTGAAGTTGACAAAAGACACAAGTGCAAAGAAAAAACAATATTTGTGTACCGGATCAGTGATACCAAGACAAAATTTGGGAGTCCGGGCTTTAAATAATGATTTAAAGTAAAAGAAAGTGATTGTAGAGTAGGGCCCCTTTGCAGAAAGTAATCCAGTCAGATATATATATAAAAGATAGGGCTCATTTGAAACTCTTAATCTGTCAAAATGGGTCCAAGCCCATTTCCTCCTTGCCAGATACAAAAACTTCATTGAATGATGGGATCATCAAGGGCAAGGCTGAGAAACTCTTGGCTAACTTTTGGCCTTGCTGTCCTGTAAATTCAATCAAACTTCTAATTGTTTGAATATGTACCTAGTCAGGTTGTTCTAAAATTAGCAAAACAGGCAAATCTTGAATACAATGGGGGTTTATAGTAGTTCATTTGTTTTCATATAAATTTGTACAATAATCTGAAAGTGTGTCGCACGTTTTCACACGCTTTTTGGTTTATCAAGTCATGTCATGACATGATTATTCATTGTCAGAGGTTGGCAAATATGAATCCAACAATATTTTTTGCACAAGTGTATATTCTACAATTACAAGAAATCTGAGATGTCCACTTTCAATGTTTTATTCATTATATATTCTCAGGAAATTTAACATTTTAAATTACTCAATCCCCCAAATAGTGGCATAAAAAACAGAAATTGGCAAATGATATACACTTATGCTATTGAAATCAGCATCCAGTTTGGACCTTACCTAGTAACATGAGCTCCTTATACATTTCAGCATTTGATGTTTTAACTAACAAATGTACTTTTTGCAATGAAGATAAAAAAAAAAATTCATCTGAAATTATTGAAATCTCATTATCATATAGTATTTTCACTAAAATAATTATAACCTCTGTTTAACTTTAAATTAAGGGCTGATTTTACCTTTTGAACCTTGACCTTTGATGTCATGTATGGTTTCTTCAGACAAGTTTCAATTTTTTTGCATGTAGACTTCCATAAATGAATCTTTTGAATGCTTACTAAGTTACCTTAACTTTTATCCAGCTTTATTGCAGAAGAATATTAATGCAGAAAGTGTAAGCCGAATAGAGAAAGAAAAAAGAGAAAAATCTAAGTTAGAAGCAGAAAAGAAAAAGGAAAAAGACAAAATGGACAGAGAAGCTCAAAAACAAAAGCAACAAGATAGAAAAGAAAATGAAAAGAAAAGAACACAGAAAGGAGAAAGAAGAAGATAGCATTTATAATTATATTCTAGGGTTAATTAATTTACATTTATTTTATGTATTGTTGATCTATTTTTGTGCATAATTTAAAAAAAGTATAAGTTCAAAACTTACTAATCAACACAAAGGAATAATTACCAGATTTTAATACTGCATATTATGTATTTAAGGTAGTTCGGGAGTTTAAAATTGCGCATCATTCTTGCGCATGTGACAAAAAATGGAATTTACAATGGGAACGTTGCCCACCATTTCCAATGTCTTGTAATAGTTATGTTTGATGAAATATGCCACTTTTATTGCGTAACCATGCAGAATATTGAACCTTTCATCAAACTCCAGTTCAATTAAGGCAAGATGATTTGTATAGAAAAATAGGAAAAAATGTGTTTTTCGCGATTTATTCAAAAATAAGTTTGGTGACCCCAAATTTTTATTCATAGAAATTGAAGGACAGTATATTAGCTATTAATTTACCAAATTTTCAAAAATCCTATCTGATGCAACTAAAATAATTTCAAATTATGTTAGAATTCGCTAATTTTCCCTATTATTTCAACCAAAATAGCAGATTTTTACATTTCGTATTTCATTCTTAAATGGCCAGTGACCCCTTATTTTTATTTTATTTTTCATATGCTCTAATAACAAAGGGTAAATCATGAAAATATCAGAAAATTCTATCTGATAAAATTTTAGACCCCCGTACCACCTTAAAAAAATATTTTTTCATTATTATGAAGAACAGAACATATTGCGATTTAGGGGGTAGAAATAGGGTATGGGGAGATAACTTTGTTTTTCACTTTCATAATACTTACATAAATAAATAGCACCTTTAAGATAGGTATAATTAAAATTTCAAAGTTGTAATATTTTCTTCATAAATCAAATAAATATTCTTTTCGTCATGTAAATAACTACCCAACATCCATTTATTTATTACGAGCAAATTCACTCTACACTTAATGCAATGTTATCTAAAAATAATGAAAAATATACTGATTTTTGCATATTTTACTCTCAATTTTGAAAAAATGGAACAGGAGATTTTTCCAAAATTTTATTAAATCTTACATTAACTAATTGCTTTTCTATTCTCAGTTTTTGGTGTAAATTAAACAACTTAATTTTTTACAAGAAGTGTTTAATACTGATAAAATTAGGTAAACTTTTCAGACTATATGGCCAAAATTACCCATGGATTTCAGTTGAGACTATGGAAATTTAATTATTTTATTTCATGCTTACTTTCACACTTGTTTATAGTACAGAATTTTGTATTTGAGATATTTTTATATCAAACACAATTTGAAGTAGAGCCTCTTTTAAACACCAGAATCAAGTCCTGAACGCGCTAAATAATCTGAGGAAAAAAGCTATCTTTGATGACCACTAGATACAAAATGGAATGTAAAAATTGTTGAAAACTTCTGAAAGTTTATATGAGCATCTATAGTTTTAATACTGTAGATATTAAAAAAAATTGAACAAGTGGAAAATGTTAGGACTATCCATGTCTACCCTCTTAAGAATATATCATGTGGCTTAATTGTTTTTACAGACTTTTTTCTCTGTCACTTTTCTGTATATTTTAGGGAGTCCAGCATTATTTTTGCAAGTTTGAATTTAATAAAAATTAATGAAATTGATGTCAACTTATGCTCTAACATTCCTTGCTTGGATAAGACTTGATTTGTCTTCAAGTATTTGATATCAGGTTTTTCTAACGAAATAATGTCCGGGGTAATGTTGTGTTCTTTTAATCATAGGTTTAGCCTTTATATTCTAAACAAAGGGTAAATTTTTCAAATATAAAGACCCAGCTAATGGTAATTCAGCATTATTTAAATATTATATTTATACAGTAAAAGAATTTTTTTAGACAATGGATATTTTTCAAAGGGAGATAATAATTATCTTTTAAATCATTAAATTCAAATAACATTGATGAGGGTGCCCTATAGTTTTCTTTTTGTCCATCAACAATTTTTCTATGGAACATTTTTTGGCATTTATCATTGTTCATGCTTTAAAATTTGGTCTTGGACATGATAAGTTGTATTGTATAGGCTATTTTCAAGTTTGTCAGACTACCTCTTCTTGTTTGCAGTTACTTTTATTTTCAATTATAAAACAAAATTTTCCTCAAAAATACATTGGTATGTATAAATGGAAATGATTCGAAATATAATCTGACACTTGGAAGTAGTGAGTTATAACATGGAAGTGATTTTTGAGTTTGTTTGTCTTCCACTTCCTTTTTAGCTCACCTGGCTTTCGGTTGCCATGGAAACCAAACAAGAACACTGTAATTTTAGGAAAAAAAGTATTCTGTTAAATTTTGTGTTTCCTATAAGAAATGCCTTTTATTTATGTCAGCCATGGTCCAGGTGGGCGATACAGGCTCTTGAGAGCCTCTTGTTGTGGAGATATAAACCAAATTTTTAATCAAATTTTTTAGTTTGTTAGGTGACCACTTCCTGCAGTGAAAATGAAATACCGTCGGACCGACGGACATGTCCGGTAAAATTGGCACCGGTCCGGTAAAAATTTCTATTTTACCGGTCCTTATGTCCGGTAATATTTTGGCTCATACATAAGGAAAATTCTGTGTCTGAGAAGTAAATCNATAACTCCATGTATTCCTGGTTGTATTTTAATCTAAAATGTGAGATCTTTTGATCAATTGTCTGATTTTCAGTTTATTTATCGAGGGCACAATAGTGTAGGGGAAAGAAACTTGCACAAGATGTTAAGTTTCCATATATGGTAGTTCCATATATGGTATACATATTTATAAGCCTCTTTCAACTGCAGCACCTCCAACAGAGGGGATAAATGCAGATTTACTTCTGAAAAGAGGTTTGTTAGTCAAAAAGAATACAGGTCATATGCCAAAAACATTTTTCTTTGATAGGAAGCATTTCTTATAGTTAATTAAAGTTATACATTGTTTCATCTCCAAAATGAAGAAAACATGAAGCTTTAGGGAAAGAATTTTCATTTTTTTTTAACCACATGATACATTGTATTAAACTTGGATGATTTTTTGATGCATCTTGCTACATCTTGGACTTTTTTTTAAAGCCATTTATTCTTGGACAAAGAGTCATAGTACAGAAAGGTACAGTCATATCAAAAAGGCCAGAAGCATTGCAGGACATTCCATCATGCAAATAAGAAAAGGCTGTCAGACTGAACATAAATCTACAGAACCTACTGTATCAGAACATGTTGCAGATGTCAATTATTTACCTGACATTCGTCCTGTTGGCTGAAAAATTTTGCCAGACAGACTGAAGTTTTGTCTGATATATCCTTCAGTCAGGCAGTTTTCGATGTGGTAAAATTTTTGTAACATCATTATGACCTTCAGTACAAATGTACTATCAAAAGAAGAAACAAGGGATTAAAGTGCACAATTTACCAGACAACACTTTTTTTGGTTCAGCCTAGAAAATGCGTACTTTACTTGTCTGAAGGGAAAAGTGTCATCCCATGTTAATTTCACTTCTTTTCTAGTTATTTTACTTCCATTGACATAAAACCAGAACACAGAAGTTTCGGTCTGGTAAAAGTTGATTCGGTCTGGTAAATTTTTCGGATTCACCAGACCGAATGTCCTGTAAAAATTTTCAACTTTCGTATTCACTGCTTCCTGTTTGAGATAATTTTTTTTTTCCTATTTTTGGCAAGGTTTTGTTCGTTTGTAGCTTTGGTAATGATATTAAATTTGGTTTGTAGCTTTGGTCATGATTATTAGGGCCCGCCATGAAATGGCGGCGCCCTATAGTAATCAGCCTGTCCGTCCGTCTGTCAGCGTTTTCTATGTCGTACGATAACTCAAGAATGCCTCTACGGATTTTTATGATTTATTCACTCAAAGTTGCACTTGACCAAAGGAAGCTCGCTTTCGTTTTTGAAGAAAATCGGAAAATGATTTTTGGGAAAAAACTTCATTTTTATATGAAAAAGTGCATATTTTGAGAATTAGCCCTATGTCGTACGATAACTCAAGATTGCCTTCAGGGATTTTAATGATTTTGATACTCAAGGTTGAACTTTACTAAAGGAAGCTTTCTTTTGTTTTTGAAGAAAATCGGAAAATTATTTTTGGGAAAAAACTTCATTTTTATATGAAAAAGTGCATATTTTGAGAATTAGCCCTATGTCGTACGATAACTCAAGATTGCCTTCAGGGTTTTTAATGATTTTGATACTCAAGGTTGAACTTTACTAAAGGAAGCTCCCTTTTGTTTTTGTGAAAAATCTGAAAATGATTTTTGGGAAAAAACTTCATTTTTATATGAAAAAGTGCATATTTTGAGAATTAGCTGTACGTCGTACAATAAATAAAAATTCCCATCAGGGATTTATATGATATACACAAGGTTGGTCCTGCTCCTTTTGTTTTTGAGGAAAATCTTATTTCCATGAAATTCCGCAGTCAGGTTTTTGGGACACACAAGGGGGCAGGGCCCTTTCCGACTTTGTCAGTATTCTAGTATTAAATTTGGTCTGAAGCTTTGAAATGATGAGTCCTACAGTGTAAGCTTTTTTTAGTTTGTCAGATAACCACTTCCTGTTTGCAAATAATTTAAATTTTAACTATAAACTATTTTTGTCAAAAACAACTAAAACAGCCATGCCATAAACATCAAAACATAATGGTCAAGTGCTTCAACTAATGTACTTATTTATTACAACAGTGAAGATTTTTCTTGTTTTTTTTTCTGTTCTGTCAACAATCCTCATAAATTAAAAGTCATTTTCTAATTTCTTATGTATAAATAGACTATTATGACGATCTGTGATTTTAAAACATTGTATTGATTAAAATCTGATTTTACTCTTATATTCAGTTTCTCAATCATTAGAAAAAGCTTGACTTGAAGGTCAAAATCTTTAACTTTCAACAGTGTTTTTAGACTGATATTTTTATTCCCTGCCATGAATGTGGAAGGGGCATATAGATTTACTCTTGTCCATGCGCAGGTCCGTCCATCTGTCTGTCCTGATGTTAAGTTTTGCATTATGTCCATAGATTGGCAACATCATGTAGTATTTTGATAATATTACATCTGTACATACACCTTGATAAGCACTACCTGAACAACTACACATTATACCACAATGATGTTTCATCAAATTAATTGCCTTGATGAGTACTACCAAAATCATTGACAATTAGGTGGCTTTGACCTATATTTTAATATTGAGTGACTTTTATTAAATTTTTTATGCAAGTCCATTTCTCAACAATTAAACATGCTATCTCAATGGTGTTGCATCAAATAAATCAACTTGATGAGTCCTATTCAAATCAATTTTACGCTTTGTAAATTTTGTGTTTTAATTATTTCACGAAAGGATATGGAGTAAATGAATATGCGACCATAACACATATGTTAACTCCAACTGCAATAATTTTAATGAGATGTATGGCCATTTCGTCCTTTTTTCAATAACTGTACTGCATATCATTATTATGTTTCATGAAACATCTCATTTTGATGAGAACTACCCAATGCCTGGACAATTTGTTGACTTCAATCTCCATTTTATGCTTGAATGACTTTGCTTTTTTTTTTGCATTAGGCCCATTTCTTTAGAACTAGATGTTTAATCAACTAAATCCCCATTGTGAATACTACATAATTCATAAATAATTTTTATACGACCGCAAAAATTTTGCGGTCGTATTATGTTATGGCGCAGTCGTCGGCGTCGGTATCGGCGTCTGTGGCCAGCATAACTTTGTTTCTAGTGGACGGATCATCTTCAAATTTCAGTATGTGGTTTCTTGGCATAATGGCTATCCCGGGTTTTAATTTC
>MJUU01007484.1:36281-47520 GCA_002080025.1 Modiolus philippinarum | reverse complement strand
CATTGTAAAAAATGAGTAATTACGCATGACATAGACAGGCAATTATTTATATCATACATGGACACTATTGGACAGTGTACATAAAATTTCAATAGATCAGATACTGATCATTGCCATCATAGACACTAATCCACCAGTCCCTTTGGGACTTTGATTTGTGAATAACACAAGTTTCAGTTGAGCAATCCTTATGAATTTCAAGACAATGTACCTAGGCACAAAAGGAAGGCTGGGGTGGGTTTTATGCATTTTAAACATTTTTAAAATAATGGGTTCTAGTGCTGCAGATAAGGAATTAATTTCCAAAATGGCCATACAGCTCATTAAAATTATTGCAGTTGGAGTTAACATATGTGTTTTGGTCTCACGATCAGTTACTCCATATCCTTTCGTAAAATGAATATTGCATTGAGATGTAAAGCAATATTACTGATAAACCCCAGTACAAGGCTAAAAAACCCCCAAAATTAACCCAAATATAACTAAAATATTGGTTTTAGATAACATGTCCTGCTTGAAACTTGAATATATGCCCTCTTGAACACTGTTTTTTTCTTTTGTGATTGCATTGATTATAATATTATTTATCCCTGATCTCTATCATTCTCAATAACATAATGTCTTCTTAATGATATGATTTGCTTGTCTAACTGGGTACAGTAGAGTCAGGTAATGGGACTTAAACGTTCATATAAAATGAAGTATAAAGTCATATTACTACAAAACATGATCATTCAAGAACTATATCAAATACTTTGAATATCTATTATCTTAAACGAATTACTTCAGCTATCCTCACTGACAATAATTCAAACTACATTTGGTATGATTTGTGCAAACTTAAGATGTTCTTCATTCCTTAGCTTGAATAGACTGAGAGGGTGGATGTCTTTCTTCTATTTTCCGCCCATTTTTCTTGCCCCGCTGTCATTTTCTTTTCTCCCATTCTTGCCCCCTTTCTCTTTTCTCCCGCCCTTTTCCCCTTTCACCCACCCCTCTCTCCTTTTTAGCTCACCTGACCCAAAGGGGACAGTGTGAGTTATTGCCATCACTTGTCGACCCTCCGTCGTCCGTCCGTCCGTCCGTTAGCTTTTCACATTTTCATTTTCTCCCCTGAAACCACTGAAGCAAATTCAACCAAACTTTACAGGAATGATGTATGGAA
This sequence comes from Modiolus philippinarum, assembly GCA_002080025.1. Classification (NCBI taxonomy): domain Eukaryota; kingdom Metazoa; phylum Mollusca; class Bivalvia; order Mytilida; family Modiolidae; genus Modiolus; species Modiolus philippinarum. Next base: position 46,355 of record MJUU01007484.1, on the reverse strand, counting down.
GATCCTTTACAAAGATTGATCATTTCGTTATGATCCGATAAAAAACATGGCCACCAGAGCAGAACGGACCCTACGGGAAAATCACATTTTTATCAATTCCTCTGAAACTGCTGAATCAAATTCAACCAAGCTTTACAGGAATGATATACTAAAGGTCTATAAAAAAGAGATATTAAGAATAATAAGAATAAAACGATTGCTCATTTTATTCGGATTCGACAAAAACATGGCCTCCAGCATGGAACATAGCTTAACATTGGCCCTATGGGACATACACATTTTCATCTTCTCCTCTGAAACCACTGAAGCAAATTCAACCAAACTTTACATGATTGAGGTATAGAAGCTCCTTTACAAAGTTTGCTCATTTTGTTACGATCTGACAAAAACATGACCGCAAGCGCGGAACCTGGGTTTAACATAGGACCCTATGGGAAAATCACATTTTCATTAACTCCTCTGAAACTGCTGAGGCAAATTCAACCAAACTTTACAGGAATGATGTATAGAAGATCCTTTACAAAGATTGCTCATATCGTTGCGATCAGATAAAAACATGGCCGCCAGTACGGAACATAGTTTAACATTGGACCTATGGGAAATTCACATTTTCATCTTCTCCTCTAAAACCACTGAAGCAAATTAAAGCAAACTTTACAGGAATGATGTATGGAAGGTCCTTCACAAATATTGCTCATTTTGTTCCGATCCGATAAAAAACATGACCGCCAGCGCTGATTTTAGTTCTGAAATTGGACCCTGTGGGAAAAACATCATTTTCAACATCTGCTTTGAAATCATTAAAGCAAATTCAACCAAACTTTACAGAAATGGAAGGTCCTTTACAAAGACCGCTCATTGATCTTTGTACGTGTTTTCCCATAGGGTCCAATATTAAAACTATGTTTTACCGCTGGCAGCCATCTTGGATATAGCGCGGACCTGAAAAACACCTTTGTTGCAGGGAACCAACCAAGGAAAGCTGTGGCCAAGTTTAGTTCTAAATTGGCTCAGTAGTTTCAGAGAACAAGATCTTTGAACATGTTTTCCCATAAGGTCCTATGTTAAAACTATGTTTTCCCATCTTGGATATAGCCCGGACCCGAAAAACACATTTATTGCAGGGGACCACCCAAGGAAAGTTGTTGCAAAGTTTGGTTCCAATTGGCCCAGTAGTTTTAGAGAAGATCTTTGAATGTGTTTCCTATAGGGTCCAATGTTAAAACTATGTTTCCCGCTGGCGGTTATCTTGGAGTTAGCGCGGACCTGAAAAACACCCTTTTTGCAAGGGATCTCCAGAGGACTATTGCGGTCAAGTTTGATTCCAATTGGCTCAGTAGTTTCAGAGAAGCTCTCTGGAAATGTTTTCCCATAGGGTCCAATGTTAAAACTGTTTTCCGCTGGCGGCCATCTTAGATATAGCGTGGACCCGAAAAACACCTTTATTGCAGCGGACCACCCAGGGAAAGTTCTTTCTAAGTTTGGTTCCAATTGGTTCAGTAGTTTCAAAAAGAGGATCATTGACGTTATTTCCCATAGTGTCCAATGTTAAAACTATGCTTCCCGCTGGCGGCCATCTTGCATATAGCGCGGACCTGAACAACACCTTTTTTGCAGGGGACCACCCAAGAACTATTATGGCCAAGTTTGGTTCCAATTGGCCAAGTAGTTTCAGAGAAGATCTTTGAATGAAAAGTTTACACCGGACGAACGGAAGGGTGACGGACGCATAGTGATGGCAAAAGCTCACCCTGATATTAGCTAGGTGAGCTAACTAGAGGCTCAGACACTGAATCACTCACCTGACAAAATGCTTACAACGGGTGATGAAAGTGATGTTTATCCCATAGGATCCAATGTTAAAATATGTTCTGTGCTCAAGGTATTGTTTTTTATCAGATCAAAACAAAATAAGCAATCTTAGTTTGACAGAATTTGCCTCAATAATTTCAGCGCATGTAATGAAAAAGATGTTTTCATATTGGGGTATCATTTTAAACCAAGTTCCATGCTGGGAGCCATTTTTTGTCTGATCCCAACAAAATGAGCGGTCTTTGTAAAGGACCTTCCATTTCTGTAAAGTTTGGTTGAATTTGCTATAATGATTTCAAAGCAGATGTTGAAAATGATGTTTTTCCCACAGGGTCCAATGTCAGAACTAAAATCAGCGCTGGCGGTCATGTTTTTTATCAGTTACTGTCAAATATCTTGACATTTCAATATCGCTATGACCTTTACTTTGAACTGATTACGACTGCAATCAACACAGATTTTTAAAATATTTGGCAACCAAACAAATTCTAAAGTTTCTTTGAATCAGATTTGAACTTTCTGAACTATCATTTTGAAACAAATTTCAGAAAGTTTTTTTTTCATTGTTCAGCCACTTAGACCTTGAATGTTGCCCTTCTTTCTCTACAATCGATAGTGGTCTTTCCTTTCCTGTAGCAATTAATACATCAAAGTTTCATTGATAATGCTTCCATTGCGGCGATGAACACTTGCGCAAAAAGGTAGGGCATTTGCACGAAAAAAACGAGGACATATGCGCAAAATAGTAAAATATAAACAAATGGTACGTAGTTGCCATTTTTATATCCATGAAATGGTGTAATGTTGCTAAAAGACTTTGGAGCACTCTTAAAAGTTCCATTCATAGAAATCGTTGATACAGGCTCTTGAGAGCCTCTTGTTCCTTTTTTTTCTCCTGGTGTTCCGTTACCCTGTCCGCCCCGTCAAAACTAAAACTGGCTTTGAATGGAAGGGCGATGGACATTTCAAATTCACCTGAAAAACAGGAGGACATTTGCGCAAATGAAAAGTGAACAGTTGTGCACAGGAAAAGTGGACGTTTGCGCAACGATTTCTATGAATGGAACTTTTAAGAGTGCTCCAAAGTCTTTTAGCAACATTACACCATTTCATGGATATAAAAATGGCAACTACGTACCATTTGTTTATATTTTACTACCTGCAAAATCTGAACTGATTTACAGAGACTGTATCACAAAGTTATTTGCGATAATGTCTAACAAAAATCAAATTAAGCAGGGAGCAATGGCTAACGTAAGGGGTCATATAAATAAAAATATATATTGAATTATATAACAAAGAAGTCAGTTATAGTTTGCACAAATGTCCACTTTTCGCGTTTGCGCAAATATCCTCTATTCGTTTGCGCATATGTCCTCGTTTTTTTCGTGCAAATGCCCTACCTTTTTGCGCAAGTGTTCATCGCCGCAATGGAAGCATTATCAATGAAACTTTGATGTATTAATTGCTACAGGAAAGGAAAGACCACTATCGATTGTAGAGAAAGAAGGGCAACATTCTGAAGGNTGTTTCAAAATGATAGTTCAGAAAGTTCAAATCTGATTCAAAGAAACTTTAGAATTTGTTTGGTTGCCAAATATTTTAAAAATCTGTGTTGATTGCAGTCGTAATCAGTTCAAAGTAAAGGTCATAGCGATATTGAAATGTCAAGATATTTGACAGTAACTGAAAACATGAAATTTGACTAACATGAATTCTTCAGTCTTTGGGTATAAGGAAGGGAAGAAAATATATAGAAAATTTTAGAAAAATTGGGTCCTGGACAATTACTGCCAAAAGTCAACATTTGATTCAAATGACACTTTGTCACATGATAACTCGGTTTATACACCATTGCACCATTTAGATTAAGATTGCTTGTTTGTTTGTTTGTTTTTTATTATTATTATTACCATTTGTTGTTGTTGGTCAATTTCTCTATCACCTCCTTTATTATTTTTGATACTTATTTTAGTTGAAGAGTCATGTAATGTCGGAATGGTCAATCTGCAAAACATTAATTAATAACAATTTCGATATTTGATTTGTTTCAAGACCCCGCAGTCGACGCCTTTGTTAGTAGAACTAGTCCTGACAGTATTACCATGATGTCCATCTCTTCGATTGTGGTCAGACATGTGATCATTTCGAAAAGTTACAATATTTCAAGTTTAGAAATTTTCATTATTATAGTATAAAAAAGAATCGCTCTGATGCAACGGTTTGACTCTCACGTATATTGCTGCACTTAGTGTTATTTGTTCTCAAAGAGGTCTTGTGGTTAAATTTGAATTTTGGTTCCCATTGATCTTTTGTTCTTGCCAGTCTTAACTTCTGTATTAATGTTGACCTCATTTTCAGGGCTTAGTGAGTTCGGACCTTTCTCCTTCATGGTAAATTCAACACTTAAAGCTAATAATAGTTGGACTTTTATCTTACATCTGTAATTTTTATATGTTTGAGCTACTTTGAATTTTTTGTTAACTATTCATGCGATGAGCAGTCTATGTACAAAACTTTTCATATATCAGTCTGTAAGGTTTGGTTCGAATTTCTTCAGAGCAGATGATGCTCTCATCATTCCGTACTTTGCTTGTGAAATCAATACGTAAAGAGGGGATAATCCAACTGTTTTGTTGTAGGGTCCTAAGGGAAACTAAGCTTGTCAAATCTGAACAAAATTAGCATTCATTGTTAAGGATGTCAAACGTTATTCTGGTAAAGTTTGATTCGACTCGCATCGTAAATATCAGAGTAGATGATTGAATTTTTACCCATAGAGTCCATATTAAATGATATCCAACGCTGACGTCAGTGTTTGTTATCAAACTTCAAAGAAAGAACAATCTTTGTATAAGAATGTATTATTCCAAGTCTATTTTCGTTCAAATTGTTTTACTACTATAAGAAAAGAGATTCAAAAGGTTTTTCCTATAGGGTTCAGCACTTGCTGGTATTTTAAATCTTAAAAGTAAATACAGCTTAAATCTTTTTTAATCACAAAATGAATACAACCAGGAAAAAAAAACCAATATTGTTTTTGATGAATTTTGTTCAAGACAAGCACTTTTAATATAGATATGGTCCACACAGGTGCTTGCAATTCCTTGTGATATTCTTTGGTAAGTATATTGCATGGAGAAGAAACAAGAGACTCTCGAGATCAAATGTTGTTAAAATTGTTCATGGGGTTTCAGAGGATCTAGATCTTTTCCCACGAGGTGCTATGTTAAACTACTCCCAAGCAGCAATCTTAGATGAGGTACTCGCATAAAAATCAAAAGCTTTGAAGTGGAATACCCAAGGACTATTACTATCAAATTTGTTTTACATTGTTCAAGTGGTTTCAGAGGAGATCATTGACCGCATTTCCCATACGACTCTTTGTTAAACAAAGCACCTATTAGTCCCTGTTAACTAGTAATATCCCCGCTCTTAAGTACAATGACCTGCAAAAGTTTGAGAATGCATCTAACAATATAACAGAGACAAGCAAAGATTGTGATAAAAGACGAATAATTACTCTTTATTGCACAAAAAAGTCAAAAATTGACTAACACTCTCATCAAGAAGAATAGAATAGATCCCACAATTTGACATGACGATTCAAAGCTCGTGACAAAATTTCATCATTATATCATTTATCATTACAGTTAAAAACTTGAAAGTTTTGACGAATAGACAGCCGGACGGAAGGGCGAACAGTGGATAAAGCAACTCAACACCACACCACAAAGGTAAATCCTGCATACCACAAAACCCGACGACGAAATGCAAATGGACAATATTCCTATTGTGCACTAAGTAGATCATGAACACGACTTTCGTAAACAGTGATATCCATAGATGGACACGTTGTATCACGTGTTTAAGGGAAGAGGTGATAGCGGTGACATGGCGTTACAGATTGATTTTGAATAAATGGGTGTAATCCAAGAGTGATAATACGGAGTGCTTCCGGGATTTCTTTCTCGAGAATGAAGAAGATATAACCAAACCCACCAAATGGAAGTATTACCACTTTCATTTACAGATTGAATCGATTCCAAGATTTTTTCTGGAGAATGAAGAAATGTAAACTAGCCCTAACATTCCAAAAGCAGAAGAACTGTCGCAGCCCAAAATGGCGCATTAAGATATACCGTCATTTGCAGCGCAGCACAGACTAAGCTTCCAGTAGAAGCCATACCAGTAGAAGTCGTAGGAGGCATCTGCAACGCCCCATCCAAGATGAAGAAAGGACAGTTACGAAAGGATCGGTTTTGCTGGAGACACAGCAAACAACCGCGTCAACAGTAGGAAAAAAGAATATCATATTGGGAGAAAGCTGGCGATAAAAAGTAGTGAAGGATGACAAAAGAAAAGTTTGTGAAGGTGATCTAGGAAAAGACAACCGGACGTTCACCGGCGATGGGGTATTCAGCAAGGAGCTAAAACACCCAATCGCAAAGAGACCTTGTATCACCAAGTACTCAAGGTTAAGAGGCGATCAGCTGGAGTTGGTGGAAGGGGATATCGAAGGTGCCTCGAGTGAAGACTAGATCAAAATCATAAATAGGCCCTCAGCCGTATTTGAAATGGTAAACATTAAACCTTTGAAGCACATACCAACTCCATCAGTACTTGCCATAAGGAAATAAACGAATTTGATCAATGTTACCAATTGAAAATTTGTAAAAAGAAGGATGCAATTAGAATCGAGATGCTCGACAAAGGAACTTTCATTGAATTCCATAATCATAAAAATTTGATGAATGTTCAATTCATGATAAACACAGATTTTGAATGCTTCATCGATGAGCTCGAGAACCTCCCAGTCTGATCCAACACAGGCCTACACGAAGGCATACCAACTACACCGGCGATAAGGTTTCGACTACCATGTATAGTATGCCAACGGAGATCATAAAGAACCCTCCATCTCCTGTGGTGGTTGCTGTCAAGCATTATCTGCAATGTATAAAAGGAGGTGAGAGTGAGAAAACAAACAAGTCGTGATGACTAACGAAAACAGGAAGCACCTACAATGGCTGAAAATTACAATTGCATGGCACAATTTGCTAGGGAACTACATAGAAAAAAACACAAATAAGAAAAAAGACAAACGTGAACAACGATAGGAACTCAGGACAGCGGACTTGGCACCAGCACTAGCAAAAGCCAGCAGTAGAGTTAAACCGGTTTAAAGGTACCCAAACCTCCCCTTTATCTGTCCCGTTTCGCTATAGTTTAGTAAACATACGAATAAAACCCAATACAGGTAGACTACTAACTCCATGACCACAATCTTGAAAGGAGAGAATATGACAATACGTAATTTTGAAAGGTGGGTCAAGGGGTTCTCGCCGCTAATCTATCGGCTAGTTAAAGGAGCCTAGTCTGCTGGTAAAACACTGTCGGACTACGGAAGAAAAATCAAACTCAAAATTCCCGCAGGATTTGGTCAAGAAATTTGTTTAATCAATTCAATTCAATTCAAAAATATTTTATTGAACATAGTTATATATGACAATATACAAACAAGGTTCAAAAGGATTGCACATCAGACTAGGCCTATTTAAGTGCTATTCCTGGTATAACAAGAGGACATTCTTTCGTAAATATTAATTATATTGAAAAAGATTATATTTACATAAATAATACTACTACAAAATAAATAATATTAATAATAATGATATTGTTATTTTATTACTTTATGGTTTGTCCTATACATAATAGTTAATTATTATAATGGTCTATTAATAAATAGTATTGATGTTCATGAAAGTTAATAAGTTATATTAGATTTATTTTAAAGTTTATGGTATTTGTCCAAATAACATTATCAGTATATCTTCAATGTATTTTTGAATTGCTGAAAAAATTTACGTATTTTCATCATATGAAAGATTTTCGGAGCCCCCCCCCCCCCCAACAAGACATCTACATTTATTATATTGGCATGTCTCCGCAGCTGAGTGAACAACTCATATCTCTGGCGAATGAATTTAGAACACACATAAATAAAGTGGAAGTTATCCTCCACATCATCCCCACAATCACACCGTGAATTGTCTGACAAGTGTAGCAGAAATCTGTGGTGGTTTAGATCACTTGCATTATTACAAAGTTGACAAACAATTATATTAATTTTTCTAGGTCCAAGGGAGTAAAAACTAGGGGGAACTATCTTAACTTGACTAATTTGTCTGATAAACATCTATCTACTCTGTATATTCTGTGTTGACATGTCTAATTTATTCCATTCACTAATTACACTAGGAAAGAAACTAATTTTATAAGAGTTTGTACGACAAATTGGTGGCTCAAATGTGCGAACATTTCTTAAATTATAATTTTCATTACATACTACTATATAAAATAGTATATTGACCTTCCTCAACTTTCTGAACCCCTATTGGTTTGATCAAGGACGTTTTTACATGAATCTCATGATTGAATTCTCAGGCAAACAAAATGGCGAATCCAAAACAGTTCGAAGCGACTGTCGCCAACGTCGGAAAGAAAAGGTGTAACAGTTGATTCATTCGGGCAGTGTATTCCTTCCTTTTGGATAAAATGCACTAGGGTAAAATATCCACAACATCTAATTGACCAATCACAATGGAGCACTGACCGTGACGGAATAAACATCATGGGTTGTTTATATACCTGGAACTTTTGCACACCGGAAAGAAAGTACGCTTACAAAGGTCATAACTACTATATACCAGGTAGGATTATTTCAATATTTTTAACGGTGTTTTTGTAGAAATAATCACTGAATTATATGAAGCAATATATAACGTTAATACAGAAAGATCACAATGCGATTGATAAGAACGCATGCAGTGGAACGAGTGTTATCATACAACTAAGGGATGTACAGTAGAGTCGGACACTTTAATTTATTACCAAGAAAGGGTTCTTGAAAAATATTTGGCCGGCGAGGGAAGGGTGGGAGGGATCGGATATATGTCTGGATCATGAACCATACGTAGACCACTTTAACGAAATTTGCAACCCCATTGTAGACTTTTAATGTAACTCTGCAACCCTAATTTGTCAAAAGAATGCAAACTTTCATAAATCATAAAATTCATGACCAAAAAATATCATGACAAGTTAATGAAAACTATTCCAGTGTAAGGCACGGGCCATTTGATTTCGGGGGAGGGGGGGGAGGCTGGGAATGGGATTTCCACCCAAGCAGGGAAATTTTTTGGTGCGTGAAGAGTGCCGTTTTGTTGATATAAGTTTTGTTCTAACGAACAAAGTAAAAGTCAGAATATTTTTACAACAACATCATAGGTTGTTTATATACCCGGAATTTTTGCACGCCAGAAAGAAAGTACGCTTACAAAGGTCATATTTCAATATTTTTAACGATGTTTTTGTAGAAATAATCACTGAAGCAATATATAACGTTAATACAGAAAGAAAACAATGCGATTGATAAGAACGCATGCAGTGGAATGAGTGTTATCATACAACTAAGGGATCTAGAGTCGGACACTTATTTATTACCAAGAAAGGGTACTAGAAAAATATTTGGCGGGCGAGGGAAGGGTGGGAGAGATCGGATATATGTCTGGATCATGAACCATACGTAGACCACTGGATCATGAACCATACGTAGACCACTTTTACGAAAATTTGCAACCCCATTGTAGACTTTTGATGTAACTCTGCAACCCTAATTTGTCAAAAGAATGCAAACTTTCATAAAATTCATGACCAAAAAATAAAAAAATCATGACAAGTTAATGAAAACTATTCCAGTGTAAGGCACAAAAAGTCACAACAAAGTCAAAGTCAGAATATTTTTTCAACCCAGGTACTGGTCTGAGAATTTTTTTGTTACGATAATCAGGACCAGAATAAATTTTTTTTCTAAAAATGTCATAACTAATAAATACCAAGTAGAATTATTCGATATTTTTAATGATTTTTTTTGTAAAAATAATCACTGAAGCAATATATAACGTTAATACAGAAAGAAAACAAAAAAGCCCGATTGCTACATTGAGTAAAACGCATGCAGTGGAACGAGTGTTATCATATAACTAAGGGATCTAGAGTCGGACACTTTAATTTTTTACCAAGAAAGGGTACTTGAAAAATATTTGGCAGGCGAGGGAAGGGTGATAGGATCGGATAAATGTCCGGATCATGAACCCTAACTCCATCGTATACGTAGACCACTTTTATGAAAATTTGCAACCCCGCTTTTGATGTAACTTTGCAACCCTAATTAAAAGATCAACATGTCAAAAGAATGCA
>MJUU01007484.1:18030-35537 GCA_002080025.1 Modiolus philippinarum | reverse complement strand
AAAATCAAATTGTCTGTGCCTTAACGGTGTTTGTACATTGTAGAAACAATCACTGAAACAATGTGTTAATACAGAGAAAAAAAACAACAACAAAAAAAACGCATGGTTGCTCCTTTAAGCTTAGGGGGACCAAGTCATAGGGATTATATATATTAATATATAATGCATGCAGTGGACTCGGGGTTAAGTTAATTGTTTATGCCTTAAGATCTTTTTAAAAATAAGGCTTTTAAGTTACATTTGTATTTTATTAAAACTTAATTTTTTGCTACCAAAAAAAGAATAAAAATTATGAAAACTTAATGAGAAATATTCCAATGTAATGTAAGTCCACAATGCATGCCATATAGATTATAGTCTACATATGTTGTAGTGAATGTGCTAATAATTAACTTCCACACCAGATAAGCTCTAAAATGAAATACATGTATCTCTGATTGTATTAGTAGAATGTTAATAGTGACTGTTATCTTAGACCCCTTGGATGCAGAGTAAAAGTTCAAATGCCATACCCATCATAAACAAAAATTTGACCCCCACCCCCACCACCAGAGTACACATTTTCATTGTTTTTGACTGGATCTCGATGAAGTTTAAGCGGGAAGCGGGATTGACATTTTAAAGTAAACAGGGAACATGCTTGTTTGTATTTACAAATAAAATAACTTCATCTAAGAGATATTCAGGCGTTTGGCCATTAAATATCTTATGTAGTAAAATTAATTTATTTATCCTTCGACGCTCCTTAAGTGGAACCCATCCCAATTCCCTATATAAAATTTGATGAGAAGTAACCTTTCTAAGACCTGTAATAATTCTTGCTGCCTCTAATTGTATACTTTCAATTAAGTCAGATTCCTCTTGTGTACAATTGTCCCAGATAATTGATCCATATTCCAAAACTGGTCTAATAAAACCTATGAATAATTGTTCAAGAGATTTTCTATCTAACTTATGTTTCATTAATCGCAATATATTTATTCCTTTACATGCTTTAGTATAAATTTCATTTAAATGATTTTTCCGTTTTCCATCAATTAATGCTTAATATGCCAAGGTGTTTATGAACAGACGAATTCTCTAATATATTACCATCAAAATATAATGGTGGTAAATTTTTATTTTTTTCCGAGAAAATAAAACAGATTTAGTTTTTGCTGCATTAAAATTAACACCCCATCTTTAGACCACTGATGAATGCTTTTTAATTCCTCATTAAGAGATTCAGCTGCTATGTTATGATTATCAACAACAAAGTAGAGAGATGTATCATCAGCAAACATTTTTATTTTGTTCATAACCTCATTTTGAATATCGTTTATAAAGAGTAGGAACAAAAAGGGGCCAAGTGTGGATCCTTGCGGAACTCCAGCATTAATAGTTCTCCATTTAGCGAATATGTTTAAGGTTATCTATAAATACTTACACACAATAAAAAATTATTAAAAAATATATAATTTATATATTTTTAGCCGAGTTGCGACGAAGTCGAACTCGGCTTATAATTTGATGAATGGTGTCTGGGCGTCCGGGCGTCAACTTTTGGTTTCCGCATAATATCTGGAGAACCACACGTCATATCTAAACGAAACTTTGCACAGACATGAGTTAGAGGATGAACCCTATTGATCTTGAGGTTTGTACAACAAAGGTCATGGTCACAATTTCTAAAAAAATAACAAAAATTAAACATTTCAATAAAACCTGGAATCACAGGTTTGGTATTATTTGATAACAAAATAGCTAAAAAAAGTTTTATTGTTCATACAAAAGTAGTTTTAATATAACTAGAACATGTTAATACATTTCATAGTTCTAATTATGTACTCCAACTCACTTTTTTGGTGTAATTAACTAAAAAATATGATGGAACGAAAAGTAAAAATTAAAAAAAAGGGAGGTAATAAAACTAAGGAAGGTAATAATTTGATGTGAGGAAGTATTCTATATTACTAAAAGTCTTTTGCAATGTCCAGTTTAAATAAAATCTTAGATGAAAATAATTATATTTGTTAATTCTGATCTTTTGTAAATCTATTGATTTCAGCAATACATATTACCTGAATTATAAGGGGAACCCCTGCCCAATTTTTTTAATGGATGTCTGAAATGGGTTGTAATGGATAGTGGAGCTTTCAGTTGCCATGGAAACTAAATCTGAACACTGAATCTTTGAAAAACAATATTCTGCTACATATTTTTCTTCACAATATAAATTAGATTAGAAGGGGAACCCCTGCCATTTTTTATGAAAAAAAGGGGGGAGGCTCGAAATGTTTTGATTTCAGCAATACATATTACATTTACCTGGATTATAAGGGGAAGCCCTGCCCAAATTTTTTTTGATTGGTGGTCTGAAAAAGGTTGTAATGGACAGTAAAGCTTTCAGTTCCCATGGAAACCAAACCAGAACACTGAATCTTTGAAAAACAGTATTCTGCTACATATTTTTCTTCAAAATTTTAGAAATATGTATAAATTGGATTATAAGGGGAGCCCTTCCATTTTTTTTAAAAGAAGGACTTGGAATGTTTTGATTTTACCTGGATTATAAGGGGAACCCCTTCCCAAATTTTTTTTTGAATTGTGGTCTGAAATGGGTTTTAATGGATAGTGGAGCTTTTGGTTGCCATGGAAACCAAACTAGAAAGCTGAAATTTTTAGAAAAAAAGGTCTACTGATACATACTTTTACGATTTCTCACATTCAAAAACTAGATTTTAAGGGGAACCCCTGCCCAGATTTTTTTAAATGGACTTGGAATGTTTTGACCATGCAGCTATCAGCTATATATATCACCTAGATTATAACTCCTGCCAAATGTTTAGCAACTCGGCTTTAGCACCTTTGGTGCGTTTTCTGATTTTTTTATATGATTTGACAACTTGGTGAACTGGTTTGAGTGTGTTTGGATTGGTAGTGGACATGTCTTATTATATAATACCACAAACGACAAGCAGTTGTTGGAGCTTGTGGCCAAGCCTGATTTTGATCGACGGGTCGTCTTTACTGAGAATGTCGCAGCCGTCCTCATGAAGAAGACTAAGCTCAAGTTTGATAAGCCTGTTTTCATTGGAGCTTGCATCTTGAACATCTTAGAGATTTTGGTGTAAAACTTTCACTATTAATTCGCTAGGAAGGCAACTCCCGTCTATTCTTCACCGAAGCCAAACGCCTTACCTAGAAATCGAATCCGAAAAATCCTACAATGATAACACACCACATGTGTAGGACTTCATTCCTCCTCGGGTTCGCCGCCGCACGATTTACTCGATGTGATAGACATCCTGGTCCATGTGCTGAAGCTTGAAGTCGTAGAGGGATCCCTTAATTTCGTCGCTGAAGTCTTTTAGGCGATAGGGGGCGACTATGCACCAAGGATTTGGGACACGCTGAACTTTTCCTCGGTCTTGTGCGTTATTTTGTCCTTTCTCGGATGAGTCCTTTTTGTTAATTCTGATTCTATCACCATCGTTGGTCATCATTAAATTGCAGCAATCGCAATGTGTCGTAGATCATCTTATTTGTTCCAGAACACTCAGGTTTTGATTACTTGTATCAATTGTGGTGGTTATCTTGATGAAGTGGTGTGTGTTTGATAGTGTTGTACTGTTGAATCAGATCGTTAGGGACGGGTGGGTAGAGCGTCGAGTTGGTTGAGAGGTACTTGAAAATCTCATGTTGCGATTCCAGCGTTCCACCGTGCTCCACTTCTCCACATTTTCGGTAGTGTAATGATCGATTCAATGTTTTCGAAGTTAATCATTCGCGCTCTTGTCGTAGAACTCGATGTCCTTGTCGGTCCAAATCTTATTGGGCGTGTGATCTTTGAAAGTCCGGAAGGCATCCCACTCAAAAGGCCCCTTCTTGTCCTTCAGAGGCACCTGCCACCAATACTTGAAGAAGACATCGATTATGCCCAATATGAACTTGTAACCCGTTAAAGAAAATTGGAAACGCAAAAACAGTCCTTGGGGCCCCTTTAAAAAGCATGGCTAGCAAGTCTATGTTCCATCGAAAGGAAAACGCCATATAGATACATAGTTTAGAATTCGCCCTGTAAAATACATTCAAAAATCTACTCAATAATTAGAACAATCTTATTAGTCCCTTGTGGTTAAGACGGTGCCTTCAAAATTCAACACCTTATTCTAGGTGGCTATCAGCTAGAAATATAATTTCGCAAAATATCTTTTACTATGTCATTGATTAAACCTGGTCATTTAATCGTTCTTTGATGGACCTCTTTTATAAGGGTTACTGTGCACGGTATGTCCGAAACTCGTTGACGGGTAAGCATAGTTTAACAATATTCGATATTGAGAAACACATTTTTGTTAGACCCAGCATTTACTATGGTCCTTGGTGAGTAATACAGTCTATTGGCATCATCTTGTTCATTCTAAGGATGTGAACCTTTTTCAAATAAAACTTATCTACTCAAATTAGTAAATATCAAGACCTAGAAAACGTGAACTCAAGACATTTTTAAGATTTAATCATTGAAATTCTATAAAAAGATATAAAGATATTTAGGTGGATTAATACTTCCATGACAATGCGACAAGTGTTGATATGATAGCGAAAGCGTCATGATACGAATGCAAAATAAACAAACAAACAAATAAATAAATAAAAAAAATCATTTCGTCACTGTCGTTTCTAGTTATGCGTTGCGTACGGCGACAATATACAAAGTTTAACTATCTTAGATTACCCAAAGACCCCCCCCCCCCAAATATACAATGAAATCGAAAATCTTTGGTAATGTAAACCTTTATTATGTACACGTATGGTATGACACATATAACTTAAAAGCGAGATATCCCCACAAGTCATGTCCGGAAAGAGTTGGATCATTTATGTTTTCTTCTTATAAGGCCTTAAATCCTATTAACTATTAGGACGGACCTGCACAGAGAAATTCGCATTTATGTCTTGTCTGCTTTTCCAGTTTCTCCCTCTTAAGCTATCCTGAAGTTATTTTATCCGTGTAAATATTCTGAACACGTAAAATTGATAGACTATTTGTTTACCTTCCCCAGTTTTAAGTTTTTTTCCTGTCACAGCTACCAATATTAAATATAAACTTTAAAATAGAATGACAGTGAGCTTTGCAACTTTTTACATTTTTATTTTGAATATTCTTCAAAGTTAAATAATTTCAATGTCCTTCCAACAGCTTTCGATTGAATATTTTAGGGTATAGGAGCAACAACACGCTAAAATATGTCGCTCGTAAACGCAAAGAGTCGCTGCTATTATCTAACGACGAAAAAATCTGTCGCATCGCTTGTCGCAAATCCACCTTAAAAACAAGGTCTGTGATATACAATAATGAAACCACAAACTAGACATTTTGTTATTCAGTGAATTTAGATCATGTTTTAATGTTGTCATACAGATTTGTAAATCCTCCCATAAAAATCGTTTTCCTTCAAACTTTGGTATAATAGATTTTACTTGAAGAGAAGTTTCATTAGAATTGGTATCAATATCAATTTTTTGAATTATTCCCTTATCAACTTCTACTTTGATAATAACAGAATGTTCTATATC
Organism: Modiolus philippinarum; assembly: GCA_002080025.1. Lineage (NCBI taxonomy): Eukaryota > Metazoa > Mollusca > Bivalvia > Mytilida > Modiolidae > Modiolus > Modiolus philippinarum. The sequence continues at coordinate 29,978 of MJUU01007484.1, read as the reverse complement.
AAATTCTAAATTCTGAAAAAAATGTCTCTTCAGAGAAAACTTGGGTGTTCTACCATAAATCCAATCCCATTTACTTAGTTTCTCATATATTTCTTGTAGTCCTGGAAAGTTCGCATCATTTGGATTTATGTTTTGGAAATCACTAACCTGAAAAAGGCGAATGAAGAAATGAAATTGCCAGCAATTCTAAGTATAATAAGTGTAAGACATATATACATATACAATTCAATTCGATTCAGTATTTTATTGCCATTATACATATTTATGTATGTGAAATACAAATTATAATTAAATTAAAAAAGGATATGGTAATAAGTATTGTACAAGCAATAAATTATATCCCCATATCGGAACTTTAAAACACACAAATCATGATAATCTGTTTTACGTTTTAAGCATATTTTTCGGAAAACTAGGATCTACGCAAAATTTATTCATTTACATATGATATGAATACTAAACTAAATCTGACATTTTTTTGGCAACATTGTTTAATACTCATTTGAATGCCCATGACATACTAATTGTACACCTTTCATCAACGTACAAAGTTTAAATGACAATAACAGGCATTTATCGAAGCCGTGAAAGCTTTGTCCTTAGGCACGGACCATTTTATTTTCAGGGGGGGGGGCAGGGATTTTCACCAGAGCCGGGATTTTTTTTCGCCCGCTTCGCGGGCCTGATTATTTTTTTCCCATATACGCAATGCTAGAAAATTTTGTTGAGCCGGGCTTTTATTTCAAATGGACAGGATCAGGGCCAGATTATTTTTTTCAACCCAGATGCTGGCCAGGGAATTTTTTTTTGGCAAAAGTCAGAACCAGAATTTTTTTTTCTAAAAAATACCAGCCCCCCCCCTGAAAATCTGATGGTCCGTGCCTTAGCTGATTATATATATTTTTGATGGTAAATGCAATGCATTTTGAACTTACATGCTAACAAGCAATAAAGAGTAGACATAATAGTGAGGTGTATTCTTCAATCAGGGAGAAATCTTCTCTTTTATTTAAACATATACTTCTCAATATTCACTAACATTTTCTTCAATTATCACAGCTTTATGCAAATATACGACCAAAATTGGACAAATTGGACAATAACTTCAACTATTTCTGTTTCATTTATTCTAGAAAATAAACTACACATATGTTTAAATGGATGGAAAACATCATTTTTAACTCGTAAGCCGAAGGCGGAGAGTTGTTAAAATGAAAAGAAAAAATCACGTGAGGCTTCAAGCCTATTAACAGCTCTAAAAGATTATCTTCGTGCTTCCGATAAAATATAGTGCGCAAGTTTCTTTGAAAATCGGATGCATAGTGCATTTAAGTTATATTTCTTCATTTTCTTGAGTTGAATACAGTGTTGTTATATTAAATTGAAAACAATATGCATGTTTATCAAATAACTAAATACCGAAATTACTGTAAATTTAAGTCTCGGATCAACGAGCCTACCGCGCACTAATTTGTCAAAGATGAAAATAACATTTGTTTACCCGCGATGTGTGTATTGCACATATTTATAGCAATGAAATCGACATACATAATAATATTGCAAAATCACACAATCCGATTATTTTCACGTATTATACGGAATAACTTAATAATACATGCAGACGTATGCAGCAGTTCTTTGGATGACTACGAAGTTTTGCCAAGTGTAGATTTTCATGGCTTTCGAGTTTCAGCTCCATCGGATCGATTGCAACGACCAGTGTGGCCTTCAACACGGTTAGATAATCTAATTATTATCGTTTAACACGGTTGAAGTTATCGTTAACAAACTTTAACAGCAAAACATTTCATATGTAATTAAATGAAAAAGTGTTAGATTTATGATGTGTCCTTATTTGTTTCTTATTTCTACAGTCAAAAACGAATATACAATAAAACAACGACAAATGTTTTATACACTGAAGTTTTGAAAATGATAAAGGAAAAGTTTCTTCTCTCTATTTGACGATCTGACACTTCGGTTAGTTGTAGTCGTTTTACAGCTGACCGGGCGCGTCCTCAGGGAAGAATATAGGGGAATACTATGTCTTTGCGGGATATTGAGGTCATAATGTGCAAAAGTGTTGACAAATTCTGTAGAGTATTTAAAAGTTCCATGCTGTACAAAAATTCCTCTATTTTCTCGAGAAATGAGCGGAATCAGTGGAGTCTAATAGGAGGCAAAATTTATTGCCATTACCCATGCATTACTTTTCTTTTCCGGTGGCAATCAAAACTCGTTGCCCTGTTGTCTCATTCCCTTACTTTATAGGAAAGGGGGGTTACTGATCTACCCTTGTCAGTCTGTCTGTCCTCTCGTGCGCCGAGAACACCTTTCGTCAAGGATTTCTCAGATTTGAGTTGTTCCGTGTCTTCCTCCCCTTTCAAGTCCTTCTCTCATCTATACTTTCTGTTTGCTGATAACTTTAATTCCATTATAGCCATATATTTAAATTTTTCGTCAAGAATTTCTCAACTTGAGTATATAAATACAAAGTGATAGGATCGGGAAGCAAGCTATTGCAGCTTACGCAAGTCCGTCTCCTTTATAATGAGTTGTACCGTACGTGTCTCTCCTATTCAGTCCGCCACTCTCTACTTCCCGTTTGCCGATAATTTTTTTTTTCATTATTATAGCCATATATATTGAAATTTTCCGTCAAGATTTTTCGCTTGTGTATGAAGAAATGATTAATATGTGGTCTAAAGCATTACAATGTAGTAAGATGAGTTGTACAGTGACTCCCTTTTACAAGTCCGTCACTCGTATTTATTCCTGTTTGCCGATTACTTTGCCGATTTTTCCTTTATAGGCACCTTTCGTCGTTGAGGATTGTATCTTCGTGTCCATACTTGTATTGTGTGGACATCCGTTTTGTATAGATACACAGTTAAGCAATAATTAAATTAGTTCTACTTTATTGTTTATGTCAGTTTTCATATACATATAATTTAGATTAAATGTGTACTGTTATGTTGTATTAGCATTTCATTGTTTATTTTCAGAAATAAAGGGCAAGAGGGCATTATTTTCATTATTTGTTACCTCTTATAATAATTAAATTGCTGTAGATTTTGAAAAAAAAGCGACAAATTAAAGTAAAATTTTTAAGTGAGGGCGTATAAAATGGGTCCGGAAGGGGATTAGAATCTACATAGTATTTTATTTCTATTTATTTATTTTCTTTGTTTTTTATTTATTATGACAGAATTAAATAAAGTCAATAAAAACTAGATTTGCAATTGCAAGCAATAGCCGATGTCACCCCCAGACTCCCCATTCGATGATTCCATGTTATTTGCAGCCTCAAAATCTACCTAGAAATCAATTTTCATTGAAATCGGACAAAGTTGAACTTTTTACGTATCAAGGCGGCCATCTTGGAAATGGCAACCATTTTTAAAATTTTTGTCGCATAGATTCCTTTCTCTCATCTTACTAAACATTTATACCAAATATGAACTAATTCCTCTAAGCAGTTCCTGAGATATAGAATCCCCATTTTTTTTAACGTAAAGTGGCGGCCATCTTGGAAATGGCGGTCCATTTTGAAAATTTTAAACGTACAGCATATAACTTCAGATGGTGTTCCAACTTTATGCAAAGTTTGAAATCAATTCATCCATCCATTTAAAAATAATCGCTCGGACAAGAATTATTGGAAGAAGAGAAAGAAGAATAATAATCAGAAGAAACGTAGAATAACAACTTGTCACCCCGACTACGTCTGGGGTGACATAATAACAAAGTATACATTGATTAGTTTTAAAATGCAAAGACATGGTGAAAACAAGAAAACCCAGAGACGGATAAAAAGACACGATGCATACCCCAAACATACGAATATGCCTAACGTTTCGGCCAGTACGGCCTACTTTCCTTTCAACCTGTTTTGGATATTTTAGCTGTTTTTAGTTGTATATTTTGTTTAATTTTACCTTTTAATTGTGGCCCCTTACTATTTTTACTTTGTTTTCTACTTAGTTTACTTTATGTCTACAGGAGTCGAGGATGGTACTTATTTCGCTGAACTTGATTACATCTTTATAACATTTTGTGAAAATTCTCAAATTTCTCCTATCATTTCAACCAAAATAGCTGATTTTTTACATGACAGATTTCACGCTTATATGACCGGTGACCACAAATGTTTATTTTATATTATGAATGCTCTATTAACAAATTGTAAGTCATGAAAATATAAGAAAATTCTATCTGACAGTTTTTAGACCCCCGTACTACCTTAAAAGTGTTTTCAAATATTGTTTTCGTCTTCAGATAATATAAAAATAGTAATGGTGCATTACATGATGCCCCGCCACGTTTCGGGAAATTTCTAAGTTAAAAGAGGCATAACTCCAGAACCATGTGTACCACTGAACCCAAAATTATACGTGGCCTCACGGTATTTTGTGGTAAACAATTTACATATCAAGTTTAAAGACAGTATTTTATTTCATTCACAAGTTATGAGTACAAACCCTAAAATTTGCAAAATTTCAAAGTTTCAAGGGGTATCACTCCAGAACCCCTTGGACCTCTAAACCCAAAATCGAACTAGTCCTGAGTTTTGTGATAGGCAACTTAAATACCAAGTTTGAAGACAGTATGTGATTTCGTTCACAAGTTTTCGGGGGACCGACGGACGGACAGACACACGGACGAAAATACGGACAGACGGACACACGACTGAGGGTATCACATAATACCTAGCCACTACGTGTGGTTTCTCTCCATTTAAACAGATGTGTGCCCCAATTTCTTGAATAATATTTGAGGTTATCATGTCCAATAGTGGCCATATATTTGCATAATGGTGCGATAATTGAAAAGTATCTTCTTAAAGAGAAGATTTCTCCTTTGTTGTAGAATACATCTCAGTGTTATGTCTACTGTTTATTACTTGTTAGCATGTGAGTATAAAATCATCATATTTACCATCAAAAAACCCACATATTTCTTAGCACACCTGTAGTTTATTTTCGCTTTGTTTACAATCGAGTCAACGATGACCACTGAATCTGCGATCGCGGGTTAACCTGTGTATTAAACATCTTTGAGTTTATAATCTTCCAAATATTTAGATTTTATCTGCACTGAAGAGACATAAGTTGTCGAAATGGCTATATGCAGAAACAAAATTAACATTAAGGGGGACGACCATTTGATTTTTTTTGGGGGGATAGGCGATTTTGTAAATAAATAATAGTAAATTTGATTTTGATGCCAGTGAAAAGAACTATTCGAATCCTACTTGTTTTTGATTTTCGTGAGGGGGGGGGGTAGGTAGGCGATTTTGTGAATAAATAATTTAATCTTGATGCCAGTGAAAATAGATATTCGAATCCTACTTGTTATGAAAATAAATAATTTTATGTTCATTGGAAGAATAATTGTTTTGTTGCAGATGCAACAAATAATTTGATGCAACATTCTTTGAGATTTTAATTTATTAATTCAAAATTGCAGACAAAGAACCCATTTTGGTTATTGCAATACAAACATATACATAGATTAAACAATAACATAATAAAATAAACAAATATAAGGAAGATATATATATCAGCTAAAGGTAATCTCTCCTCAGTTCTAATGACTTTCTAATAAAGTACATCTCAGTTCTTTTGTTCTATCTGGTGTGATCTGAGTCGGATCAAACCAGCAATCTAACCTCCGTTGGAACAAAGGATATTTTGGTGTTTTTGTCAATGCCAGATTTTGAGAACTGTTTAGTTAGTTTTTTTGACTTAGTAAAATTTTATGTTTTACTATCCATACAATTCTCAAAGCCTTGAAAAATAACATTGTCCATACTGGGATTCGAACCAGCGTCATCTCCTTTACTAGACTTCTGCCTTCCCTATTACACCACGAACTCGTTGGCATTACCGTGTTAAAAAAATCGTATACAAAGAATCGTTGTGGGGCACAATATGGATATATATTATTATCATCATAACATTATAAGCATGGAAATAATTTTCAAGAATGTATATCGGTTTTCTTAAACTTAATTTATTTACTTAGCGAAGATATGCTCTATTTTGTATATGTAATATAGCCGGAAGTTAATAGTCAATATTATATACCCAGTCTGATATGACCATATCAGACCGCTTCGTTCGGAATAATTCATATCAGCCCGGGTGTGATGATAACTCCTAATTGGAAGTATATAATAAACAGATTAAGACATGGTCTTTTCCATATCAGCACGGTTATCATCTTTCGACCCATATTAGCCCTCGGCTGGCGCCTCGGGCTGATATGGGAACCGTGCTGATACGAAAAAAGCCATGTATTAATCTCTATATATTCACTGGGATGTAAATTAGTTATCACACTCGGATTTGGTGTGTCTGTAAGATAATTTTTATATAAATGACTTATGACAGAAATGACACTGATTGACAATTTACTTTACTTTCAAATAGCCATGTCAATCGAAAGAAAGCAAACGGCGTTGGTCTTATGGAAGAGGTATTACAATAGCTTGTTTATTTGGAACTAGATTTTCAAAACAGAAACGCTATAATGATTAAGCATTTTAAGTATTACATTTTAATGAACTTTTTTGTAATTTTTTGTTTTAGTGTTTTTAATTACTTCAAATATTTATGGTCATAAAACCAACACAGAAGTTTGTGACAGAGTTAACATATTTTTACTATATTGTTTATTACGCTGATAAAGACAAAAATATCAATGTTGGGAAAACAACTCTCGTTGCTAAACCTTACAAAGTGTATCAGCAGTATCCACAAGAAATCGCTGATAGAAAGAGGGAACTTGTTTCTATCATGAAACGATTTCGAGACGATAACCAGCGTGCAAACATTGGTAAGTTGTTTGTGAACATGACCACAAGAGCATAGGATGCCCAAACATCCAATGGACATACCGCGTAAAATGAATGCAGTGCATAAGACAGAGATCAAGGATGTGTACATCATAGCAGATAGGAGTATTGGGATAGTGATGCAGAAAACTGTATAATAAATATTGATAAAAATAATGTTTTGAATATTTGTTGTCTTAATGTAAATGATTTGATAAAAACCAAGACACCCTAACTTTTTGAATTTTCAAAACAATTATAACATTCTGACTTTACAAGAGACTAAAACAGACAATTTAATCTTAATTTACCATGTGATTATAGTCTTTAAAGCTAAACACAGAGTTGAATGTACAAGACAATCAGGAGGAATTGTAATTGTTTATAGAAATGGTGTTGAAAAAATTCTTGAATTTACTTATACTAACTCAAATTTTGTTCAATGGATGCGCATTGATAGTTCATTGTGGAACTCTGATAAAAATTTAGTTATTGGTTGTTTATATATATATCCCTCCTGAAAATACAAAGTATTCATCTCCAAATGATATTGACTCTACAATGTTTGATTTTGTTAAAGAAGGTGAGCATATTAGATTTTTATTGCCGTTTTTATTCCCTGTGTTTCTAAACGATCTTGAAAAGTTTTTTGAAAATTCAGAAATAGCATCACTCACAATGATAAATTCATTTTTTACTGAAAAACTAGATATGTATATGAAATTTTCTTATTGTTATATGCAGATGATACCTTACTGTTCTCAGAGACATTTGGTGGTATGCAAAATATGTTAAATGTGTTTAATAACTATTGTAATCATTGGAAACTAGCAGTAAATGCTAGCAAAACAAAAGTTGTCGTTTTTTTCCAAACGCAAATACGGACCTGAAAGAAAACTTCAACTTGATGGATTTGAATTAGATTATACTGATGATTACTCATATTTGGGAATATTATTTCATTATACAGTTTTGAAAATGCAAAGAAAAAGTTAATACAGCAATCTCAAAAGGCGTTATATGCTGTTTACTATAAAATCAAGAATCATCATTTACCTATTGATATTCAATTAAAGATCTTTGATGCATTAGTTGTTCCTATTCTGCTTTAGGGTAGTGAAGTTTTGGGTATTGGAAAGAATGACAATATTGAAAAGGTGCATCTTCAATTTTTGAAAAGAATTTAAGTGTTAGAATTAGTACTCCATTTTTTTTAGTGTATGAAGAACTTGGTCGGCATCCTCTCAATATCAACATTAAAATTTGAATGCTCTGCTCAGTCTTACACTTAAGGCAGAGTTCTAAAAACAGCTCCAATGGAAAACTAATGATGACAGAGCTTAATTTCAGCCCTATGTAAGACTGTGTTTTTGAAGTAGACTATTGTCAACTGAAAATTGTCCTCTGAAAGATATAAACTGATGTTTAAATTATACAGTGATGGTAACAGTGATTTTTTCTGTTTGCTAATAATATTGATCAAATTTTTGATAGCATCGGATGAAGTTTCCTCTTTAGAAATCAGATTCCAGTTAATGTTACATGGATTAAAACAAACGTAAGACAGATTCTTGTGGATTAATTTGTTAAAAACTGGGGAAGCCAAATTGCTCACTCCTCACAAGGTCACTTTTATTCTCTTTTCAAACAATATTTTTGTTTGGAGCCATATCTTATACGTCTTAACGAAAACCATCGAAAATATATTACTAAGATCAGAATATAGTAACTTGAAAATTCCTTTTTAAACTGGACGATTGTATAATATCGACAAAAATTTTAGAAAATGTACCAAATGTACAAAAGATGCAATTGGTGATGAATTCCACTATTTGTTTATCCGCTCAAATCCTGATGTCATCAATTTAAGAACAAAATATATTCCAAATTTTTATCTAAAAAATTGCAGTGTACAAAAAATGTCTGATATGCTGCCAATTTGCAATACTGAATTGTTAAAAAACCTTTCATTTTTTTTAAGAACTAAATCCTCTGTTTCCTTGATTGTCATCCCTATCCCCTGTGTTTTTTTTCCTTGGTTAAATTATGTTTACTTTATATTTCTGTACTTATATATGTTGCACAATAGTACCTGAATTTAATAAATAAAAATCTTTGAAACATCGAAATAGGAGGCCAAATGCAGAACCAAGTTCCATAGACGGAATGAAGCCTCAGTATTTTTAAAGGATTAGAATTTTGATAAAGACAGTAAATTAAAAAAAAAACGCAAGGTAATTTTTTTCATGTCAGACAAGCCTTTCATACTATACCACTCTGTACCTATGAAATGCAATGGACTTATATCGCAACTGAAAATATGGCTAAACTTATACAATGTATAAAAAAATAGTACACAAATTTGTGTTTACAATCTAAAACTATTTTTAGCAGTGTTTTAGTGGTTCAAACTCAAAGTTTTGAAACTTTACACATGTAAGCTGAAATTCATTCCTGGTGTATATTATTTTGATTTCTAATCACACTAGTGCAGTTTATTCCGTTGGATATAATGTCCTATGGTATTTTGGTGATGGATTTGGATACTCCAGGGTAGTTATATGTATTCCGGAATGAATGATTGTGGAGGAATAATTCCAATGCCTGTTGCAACGTACAATTTTATTTGTCAACGTTATGAACAACAAAGAAGTAAGTTACTTCTCGATAAACTCTTCTTGTCCATTAATACGCTCAGAGGAAAAATAGTTCAGTATATGGTGACGTCAAAATCAGTAACAACATTGTTTTGATTTCAAAGGATTGAAATTATTAGAAATAAAAGTAATTTTGGTGGCGTTATGGATGTGTAAACGCAGCCTTTCACTCAAAACTTTACATTCGGACTTTCTTCAGTTTTTGAGCGAGTCGAACGCGTTTACAAATAGATAAACTCCTCAAAAATTACTTTTATTTATGTGTAAAAATTGCTTTTATGGATGTGTAAAGACAGCCTTTTACTCAGAAAATTTTCATAAAAGTCCTTTATTTAATTTGTTAGTGAGTCGGCCACGTTTACACGTCGATTAACTCCTTCAAAATTACTTTTATTTATGTGTAAAAATTACTTTTATGGATGTGTAAAGGCAGCCTTTCACTCAGAAAATTTTCATAAAAGTCCTTCTTTATTCAATTTGTGAGTGAGTCGGCCACGTTTACACGTCGATTAACTCTTCCAAAATTACTTTTATTGCTAAAATAAACACTGTTACACACGCATGCAAGGAGTCATGTCTAAAATTTTACAAGATATTTTATCTTGATCAACTATTAGTGTTGATACACAAGATTAAAAAAATATTTATTAAGTTAGCTTTAAATATTCAAACATTTTCTGTATTCCATTTTCACATTCTATTTCTACTTATAATTACATTATTTTGATCTTCCTTCAGAAATCGACAACCAATCACTTTGATGAGCTTGTCGGTGTCACATTCAGGAATATAATCAGATAATTTTTTTACTCGGGAAGTCTGGCTTCGTGTTGATAGACATTTCACTCCTAACTGAAATATAAAAATAAATATTAAGACAAAACATGTCGCTTTTTATAGCGTTTCAAATGGGTATTTTCATATAAATCCCGAATAATGTCTAAGTATGTCGTTATGGGTGGAAGTTACCCAAGGCGAAGCTGAGGGCTAATACAGTTGATCAAAACCTGATACGACTGTACGAGGACATTGTGCAGGATTTATGTAAGAATACTCAGTGTATGACACATTTATTAACTGGTGACTCAAAATCTGTATAAATCTTATAAAATACAGACTATATACGCAAATTTCATTTTTTTACCAACTCGGGCGGCACAAAACAGATTTTCTATTGAATTTTCAGTTAAATCTGCTCAACTTGTAAATTTCAATGTATAACTCAAAATATTAAAAAAAAAACTGATTTATGAATTCTAAATGAAATCTCAGGATGATACTGTCCAATGTGTCCGATTTAATTATATAGCCGGCTGTTCTTGGCATGCGGCATTTATACAGGGCATATGACTTGTGAAAAAAAATATCAAGCAAACGAAGAAAAAAAAATTAGGTTAGGGTTGGATAAAAAAGAGAAAACCCAAATAACTTTGAAAATGGAAAGTAACTATGGCGGTATAGAAAAGACTGTAAAATGAATGGTTAGGACAAGTTATGAACAAAAACAACATAACTGATCTAACAACAGAAAAGTTAGGGTTAGTACAAGGATAATTGTAAGGTTAAAGGTTAGGGTTAGGGTTAGGATAAAGACGAGATCAATGAAAATACCATGGACAAGACCAAAGTAGAAGACAAAACTACAGTAGAAGGCGAGACCTAGGACAGTATCTTGGATAGAGGTAGGGCGAGACCAGTGACAACACTATGGACTGGGCGAGGCACTCAGGACGAGGCCAAAGGTCAATGGCACACCAAAGTTCAACACAAAGTACATTAGCACCTAGTCAAGCTCTATTCCCTCCTGACCTAATTTGCATATTTTAGGAAAAATTAAAGTATTTCAGAAATATTTTACAAAAAGTGCACTACGGGGCATCTCGACAAAAGTGTCCTAGGGTTACCCGTTCTACTACTTATAATGAGGAACATGTCTCCAAAATTCAAAGCTGCAAAATCAACTAATAAACAAAATCGAGAAATAGGAAAGTAATCATTTCATCGTTGTACATACAAGTTTTCACTTTTGAAGCATAAGTAATTCTTTGAATCTACAAATTAATCGCAATAATTTCATTTCATTTCATAAATTTGTTGGTTAACCATATAAATTTATCAGCTGATTGATAACTTTAAAATAAGTAGATAAATTTCATCGGTGATGATTAAATTGACTAACACGTACAAGAGATTGAAATATCTATGACAAACACTGATGGCGGAGGTTAGCAATTCTGACCTGGTCCATTAAAATATATATGTTCCGGACCATACTCGTATGTGAGCCGTACGCGTATATTTTAAAAATACGTATACGGTCGGGGTAATATAATGCAAACATAATGGCGTTGATTACGGGCTGCCACGAGGCGGTCCGTTATTTGATATAGGATTTGTACGAATGACATGATTTACCGCGGAATGAATATAGTTGATGGTACATGTAAAAAAAA
>MJUU01007484.1:0-17942 GCA_002080025.1 Modiolus philippinarum | reverse complement strand
TTGAAGGAGTTGAAAAGGCATGCTTAAAATTATGTCATCACCATGTTGCAATTTACAATTAAGTTTAATTCCATCTTTATTATCGATTCAAAATATGCATTGTGATAATTGATACAAAGTGTAAACATATGTACAATAAATACACGTAGATTATAAAAACAAAGTAATTTTTTTATCGCCTAACGGGTCTTTAATTTATAGCGTGAATTCTTTCCACACATTTCCCGCGGATTTATTCATAATCATATAAGCGTTTGAGAGCACGAATTTGAGGTACCCTGATATGCAACAAATGTCACAGGCAACAAGACACAGGACTTGCTTTTCTATCATTCACAGGCATTGACACTGTCAGCTTTTATGTTTGTGATCTGCTCTAACTTAAGAACATACATATCCATTTTGTACACAATTGCTTCACAATCTAAATATTGCAAACTCCCATGAAAAATGCAACACTTTCGAAATTTAAATATTAGGCGGCATATAATTTGACGCTTGCGTCAATAATTTTCTTGTTGTATAATGGTTTGTTTCTATTACTGTTCGGTATACTTGCCATTCTGATTAGTGTGTATTGGTTTAACAATAGGATAAGTTTTACTATAGAAGAATTACATCCGAGTTTAGCCGATCACTATAAAGCTGAAAATGTCCTGAGAAAATTCAATTAATATTTGTAAAATTTACTGATTTACTGACGAAAACGTCGGATTAGTTGATGACAAATGAAAAAGCTAGCGTAGAAACAACGACGAAATTTTTTAAAATGGAAAAGTTGAATCTATCAGATTTTGACGGTTGGGAAAAGGAAAGCAGTTCGACTTAATAAAGTCTCAGCATTTCTAATGAACGAAGAAATAGGTGAAACTGCGAAAGAGGTTACATTTATCATTTGCTGCTGCAACCAATTATTTCAATGACACATTTGCCTTGTGGGAAAAACCGTAACCCACTAAAATAAGACTATCTCTTGACAACAATTCTGTCTATTTAGATTAAATTTACAATACCTGCAGTGAATGGCATGAAAAACAAAGAAGTCGTAAGTTAAGGGTTCTTCAGATCCTTTACCACTTAGCCAGATATGACGCGCGCATCCGGGTCCTCAATTGATGTTGTTCATGTATTTATCAAATGAGGGCAATGAGGGACTTATGACAGTTTATGGACCGGTCAGTCACCCCAATAATCTATTATGGACCTCTTCCGAGGGAACTGTTTTGCTATAGTGTTTTCTGGTGCTTATAGTGCACGAACCGACAGGCGAGAGCACTCTACCGCACCAGACACCACTATTATAGAAAACGGTTCCCGAGGGAGATGTTCAAATATAGTCCGGTCAGATTATCCAATGAAATCATAGGATTTACCCGTTATCTACTAAAATAGTATATGGACCGAAGCGAAGCTGAGGTCAAAATAGTATCTTGGGGGTGACCACCAGGTCCATAAAACTATCATTTGGCCCGAATTAATATGAACTTTTTGATATATTATACTTTAACCTCCAGAATTGGCAGAGAAAAAAATCCAGGCTCGGTTGAAAATCCCAGCCCCTGAAAATCAAATGGACCATGCCTTAACATGAAATAAAATAAGATTAAATAATTCTGTGATAATGATTCAAAATTCAACTGATAATCTTTGAAAGGTTGTACACCTTAATTTTTCTTCCTTAGACTCCAAACATTTACTTTATTATCTGAACTGGTTCATAGCAAAGTAGTAAAATAATTTTGACGTCACAATATATTATATGGACCGGAGAGCCGGTCCAAATACTGTTATATTACATATGGTAGAAGTTCCTATTAATCTATTGGTTAATACGCTCACGTGATTTTTAGAATATCCAGTATGCTTCAGCCCTGTTTTTTAATTTTAGGTAGATTGACGCCATGTTTCTATTTTTAAGTATATAGACGCCATGTTTCTATTTTTAGTTTTTTTGACGCTTCATGTCTGGTTCGACTTTCAGACTATAGTTTTTCACTAAGAACGGTCTTATGAAAAAATATTTAGATAAATATTGGAAAACGCTTTACACATTAATAGGAGTTTCCGCCTGGGAAATAAAAGGGAATATTAAAATGTTTTTACAGAGCAACCATTGAAATCATTGAAAAATATCTCTAACAGTTGTCACATGTTTTTTATTACACACTTCACGTTGTGATACAATGTTCCAAAATAAAACCATTAAAGTCCATAAATTTTGATTTTCGGTATAAATTTTTTGAAAAAAGGAAATTTTCGAAATTATAGATTTTTTTCACAATTTCAATTTTCTGACATCTTTAATAATTGCCGATGTAACAAGGTTTTATGATATGTAAGCAACAAATTGTGTGCACACATTTTAGTTTCTGACGTATTGTAGATTCAGAAATGTCAAAATTAGCACCCCTCCCCTAAAAATTAAGGGAAAATGTGAAATTTTCAGGCTCTAAATGGTAAAAAGATCATGTTTAATGGGAACTCTAGCGTGTATTTCTTCTCAAAATTGTATGCAAAATCGGACTTTTCCGTTTTTCAGAGTTTCTGCTGTTTTGACTTTGAGGTGCAAATATTTCATAAAGTTGATATGTCACTTGAAAATGTTGATGAAATATTGTTTCATTATATCTTAGGAATTACTAAGTATGCTTTTAAACATTTTTGACTATCTACAGTCGCATAAATTACAAACATATTACCCCTTACTAAAAATATTCAATATAATTTATTTCATTTTATTATATGAAAAGCTTAAACATTGGATTATGGTGAAATGACATATCATTTTCAAACACCAAAATTCACACAGACTCCTATATATCACAAATAAGACCATGCACGTGCTTTATGGGCAGTTAAATTCGAAATATTCATGCAAAATGGAAATTTTCGGATTTTAGTATTCATTTCATGATCACGAAAAGGAAGCAAAAATATAACTTTGATAGAGTAAAAATAATGATTATTTTGTAATTTTCAGTAAATATTTCATCATTTAAAATGTAATTTTAAAGAACTTATCTCTTCATTGTTTTTAAAAGAATCTAAAACTTTTCTTTTTGTGTGAATAAGTTTGAAATAGAGCAATATCATGTTAAAATTGTACATATAAACGATTTCTTTATATGTTTTTATTTATAAAGCAACAAAATAATTGCAACTGATCTTTTCAATTTGTCATTATAAGTGCAAACAAAAGATTTTGATAACAGAAATTTTGAAAAAATCGGAGTTTTCGGATTAAAGAATTTAATATATTTTCCCGATTTGATGACAAATATGTGTTGCAGATATTGGCCAAAGACTACTTAGATATGTACAAAAAATATAATTACCTTATCAGTAAATATTCTCTGATACCTTTGCTGGTTTCTGTTGAATAACAAAAATGGGCAGTGGGTTCGGGTTTTTAACAAGTAAACGACAAAGAATAAGAAATCTTAAAAAAGTGGGAATGGATGGTGATATAGGTGGATCGGCCTACTTAAATATATATATGGCGCTATACGCAAAATTTGAGTAATACAATTCTCTTTCAGATGTCTTGAATATGGTCATCTATATGATTTTGACTTACTAGATAAGAATTTTGATGAATACAGTGGCAAACGAATACCGAAGCAAAAATGAGGAAATTGAAATTAAGAAATCAAAAATCCAAAATCATGGTAATTCATATCCAACACGGTTTGAGACGGCAGGACAAAAACAAAACAAATAAGCAAAAATGAACACGAACGCCACAAAACTAAAACACTAGCAATTCGAGCCCCTACAAAAACTTGAGGTATAACCAGGTGCTCCAGGTGAAATGTATACTTGGTTCAAATATGAAAAAGAAAGGAAATAGGGTAAATATCAAGGAGACAAAACAAATAAACAAGAATGAACAAGAACGCCACAAATCTAAAGCACTAGCAATTCAAGCTCCTACAAAAACTTGAGGTATCCTCAGGTGCTCCGGATGAAATGTAAACTTAGTTCAAATATTAAAAAGAAAGGAAATGGGGTAAATGGCGAGGAGACAACATCCCATATCCAGGTTAAAACGACCCAAAACAAAGCATCTAGGGGTCAACGTACGGTCTTCAACAAAGTGAGGAACCTCACACCATATTGCAAGCCATAAATAGCCCCAAAAAGTAAAAAAAAGTGAATAAATCAATGGAAACAAACCACATCCAATAACCCGTATATCAAGAAACCAAATTTATAAGAAGACAAGGACAAGCCAATGACCAACATATTAATGAATTGGGACACGCGCAAATATTGCGGTGAGGTTAAGCTCGTTTTGTTGAATCCAAATCCTCCCCTATGTGTGGTGAATGGCTAAAAATAAATACACAAAGAGACTCACAGTAAAAATCAAACTAGAAAAAAGTCCAGCTTATCAAGACGAGTATCCTTACAATGAAGTACATTAAACATGAAGTCAATACACACAGCTACTGTCCTGACAAATGCTCGCAGCTACTGACAGCTAGCTAAGGACATAATTTCTGTTGACTATGATATCAAGTTTTCTTACATATGAAACTTCAATCGAAATTTCGTATAAAAACATAGAAAATTCAATTATCATTTAGTTTTTGACTTTTGATTGAAAAATCATATAGATAAATGTGGGTACATATAAAACCAATTGTAATAAATTTGTATCATATGACTAAATACTAAGATATTACTGTTCTTTAAATTATGATATAATCCCCAAAATTCCATTCTGACAACAATTTTTGAAGAGGGGTGGGGATAAATGTTGTACATTTATGCAGTATTATTTAGATGGTTAATGCTTAGCCGAGAACAGTTAAATTGAAAATTTTCAGATGAAACTCCATGTTTTATAGCTATAATAAATTTACAGTGAATTATAAACAAATACTGAAAGGCTAAAAAAATCTCCATTTTCACAAATATAGGCCTAAATCATAAATTTATTCCTTTTTAGAGGTTAAACTTGCATATTCTGATAAATCTTCTACTTATGAACTTGAAATAAAGCATGGACATCGTTTTTCATTTTTTTATACAGAAACTGACAAAACCTTGGGACTTTTTGCAGTATTTATTCAAGGTAAGGGTAACATTTCCAGTATCTTTAATCACACTGAACCTTAATTCTACATTTATTCAGTGTTTTATTATAGCTATTGGATAACTTTAAGCAATTAAATCACATTGTGCAAGATATATGCTCTAAGTCTAAAAGTTTGACCGATTTAACAGCGAAGTTTGGAAAATTGTAAAAAAGCTGAAAATTCCCATTTTCACAAATATTGGCGTAAATCATAAATTAATTCCTTCTTTAGACATTAAAACTAAATATTCTAATATATCTCATTATTTTGTACATATAAAACAAAAGCATGGACATCTTTGTTCGTTTACGTACGAAAACTGGCAAAATCTTTGGAATTTTTGCAGTTATTTATTTAGGATAGGGGTGACCTTTTCCGGTATTTCAAACCAACTAAACCTTTCTTCTATATTTATACAATGTTTTATTATAGCTAATGCATAACCAATTAAAAAAGCATAAAAAAGCAATTAAATCACATATCATCAGATAAATACTCCAAGTCTAAAAGATTTATCGATTTAATAGTGAATTTTGAAAAATTCTAAAATGCTAAAAATTCCTATTTTTCATCATTTTCAGGCTAAATACGCGGTCAGTCTACACACTTGTGTAAAAATGGCAAATTATGATATAATTCATGCAATATTGATATATAAACAATAAAATTGGTGTGTTGTGACTATTTATATGCGACAGTCGACAAAAACTTAAAATTTTACAAAAATTCATTGGGGTAGAGGTAAGTTTTATTGATGTATGATGTTTATATTACCTAAAACTTGTAATTGTTTGTAATAGTTGTATAGCAAATATAATAAGCCTTCATTTGATACCTACATTAAATGATATGTGTTTACTGAAAAATAATATTAGACAAAAGAAAGACATAACTTAGTAAAAAAACGAAAATATTCAAAGATACATTTATTTGGTCTATTTGAAAATAAAAATTTGGTCATTAAAAATATGTTAACATCAAGTTAGCATGCTTTATATTCAAGAAAATATATTGTAAAAATAAAAGTAATTTTTCAGAATGGGGAATTAAAATCACTTCGGGTTCTATAGACCATCAAACTTACAAATTTTCACTGAAAATATCAAATTTTTCGTCAATATTTAATAGGGACAGGGTGTTTAATGGCGCTATGGAACGCATTGGGTATAAAAATTGTAAATATTCATTTTTTTTTGCAAAGCTCATACAATAAGCAATCATTTGATACCTCGTTTTCCTAATTGAAAAATATTTGATCAACATTTTGAAGCATTAGAAAGAAAAACTTGAACGAAAAACGAAATTTTTCAAACTTTCGGTAGGTGGGTCTAGAAATGGGCACTGTTCGGCCAGTGCGTGCAGGTGATGCTCACGTTCAGTTAAGTTGTGGCTTGTGGCATGTGATTGCGATTTTCGGCCATTAAATGAGTTTCCTGGTATCTTTTCTTTTATATCACTGAAAGTTTAGGATATCCTTATATGAAATCTATAAGTATAAGTTGTTAACATTAATGTACGAAATGTATTTTAACTGTCAGATACAATTATGATCAATCACATTTCGTATTTTAGGTGTGGAGGGAGTGTCTATAAAAACTATGAATAAAACCGGACCGGGTATTCAATTGCACAAAATAAAAGAATATCATTTCACGAAATTCATCGCTTATGCTTTTTTCTATGAGCGATTTCTGAAACAATCTTTGGTTATTGTTTGCCTTCTAAACACAACAGCACACATTTGATGACATATTATAGCCATCGATCATGTTGACCTATGAATGCAAGATAGAAAATAACTAAAATTTATTAAATACACATGTATAACAAAAATTGCTGAAATGAATATGTAGTTTCAGAAATATGCTTCGAAAGGAAAACATTTGCATGTACAACGACCAAATGATAACTTTCTAATCTCTCGATTTTGTTTATTTATCGTTGCAGCTTTAAATTTTTGGAACAGATTCCCCATCATTTCATTTATTCGGGACGCTTCATACTAGCATTAAAGCTAAAATGCTAAAATATCAACTATTGCATCAAAGAACTTTAAATTACTCGGGAAAATCTTTGAAATATGACGGCAATCAAATAGAATAATCAAACGAATACAAAATAGTATGACTGATGTTCAAGCCATTTTACAAAAGCAAATGATTACCTACACAAAAAGCTATAAAAAAAAACTTTTTTTTGTATCTACATAACCTTTACTCTATCAGCTTTTACACTTTTTTGGTGAATAGACTTCCAAATGTTTTGGTTTGATCTGCACTGATGAGACATAAGTTGTCGAAATGCGCATATGCTGAAAATAAATATGTTGGTAAAAGAGAAATAGGACTCTAATACTAGACATTTTTTATTTTCTTGATATGCCAGTTTTAAATTTCAAAAGAAATTTTTAAAATATATTGGGTGTCAATAATTCTTAATATTGTTAAAATTCAATAAAGCCATCAAAGAAGTAATGATACCAGGAAAAACAAAACGGAATAGAGAAAGGGATAGTTTGGGTACTTATAACCCGGTTTAGCCATGGGCCTATTGATAGCTTTTGCTATCCCGAATTCTCATAATTATTTACGTTTGTCTTTTGTCTTTCATTTGTGTTGGCATGTGAATGTAAATCTAAATCATTGCAGGTTTTCTATTTTATTTGTTTCCATCGGGAAACATTTAAGCTACGGATAGAAACACTTCCATTTTTATGCAACTATTAACCTGCAGGAAATGGATTCGTTGGGTTTGATTGGTATGATGGAAATACGTCAACTAAACATCAACACCCACTACGTATTTCCCCGGAATTGCCGCAAAGTACATGTTACCATAAGGCCACATTTGAGAACAAGAATGATGTTGAAAATTTAATTGTCCAAGTTGTGTACTGGTTTTCGTCTATTCGTCGTTATATTTTTCTCACAAAGTGTGTATCCTTGTGGATCCAGTACAACTGGAATTTTTGTGTTGTTTATATATGGCAAAATTCGAGTCTTTGCTCCTTATTTCAGATTTAAATCTATGTAAAATATTCAAATAAGGAATCAAATTACATTGTTTAATAAAACAGTTGAATCGGATATGTATACTTTATCATCTTTGAAAATAAAATAAAAAGGCTTCGATGAATTTAGTTGCTGTAAATCTTCTTCTATACACTAAGATTTGTTCCCCTTAAAAAGTTTTAACTATCAAGAACACACATTGAATAATCTTTAATTTAATCGGACACTGTTTCGGTATAGCCCTCACATGCAGTTCAGAGGATATACATTTTTGTCAGAGCAAAATGAGCAGTCCTTGTACATTTATCCAGTTTAGTTTACTTAAATTGGTTTCAATAGTTTCAGAGTAGATGAAAATGATGTTTTTTTTTAATCGAGTCCATATTATAAACAATGTTCTCCGCTTGCAGTCATTTTTTGTATCGGATCTAAACAAAATGAGCACTTGATGCAATAGGCAAATTAAACATTCCTCTAAAGATGGGTTGAATTTGCTTCAAGGGTTTCAGAGGAGATGATCAAAATATAATTTTTCAATAGGACCAATGCTAAGCACAATTGCCTGCTGCATGGGGGCAATTGTTGAATCAAAACAAAAGGGACATTTTTTAAAGGTCCTTCCCTATTTCATTCCAGTACATTTTTGTTGAATTTGCCTCTGTGATAAAGGATGAAAATGTGAATTTCATATAGAACCAATGTTAAGATATTTATAATTGTATCAGGATGCTTATACACAAGTCTCCCAAACGAACTCCCAAATCTTACTTCGTTTTTCGGATTTCGTTTAGTTTTATGCATTTTAACATTTTTTGAAATGATGGATTTTTTTTGGGGGTTCTAGTGCTGCTGATGAGGAATACATTTCCGAAATGGCTATACAGCTAATTAAAATTATTGCAGTTGGAGTAAACACATGTGTTATGTCTCATGTTCATTTACTCCATATCCTTACGTAAAATATTCAACATTCCAACTCCCTTCAACTTCATTCTTTTCTGAGCACTCTGTTTTCCCCGCCTTTCTACCAATTGTCATAACAATTACCACCATTTTGAAATTTTAGAGACTAGAAACCAAATCCCAATATGCTACACAACCTTTCTGTACAGTTTTGTTCAATTCTGAGCACTTTTAATTTTCCCGCTTTTTTTGCATTGCTATGGCAATGGTTGCCATTTTGAAATTTTTTAGACTAAAAGCAATTCCCTGTCTCGTAAACAACCTTTCTGAAAGTTATCATGCAATTCTGTGCACTTTTGATTTCCCGCCTTTTTGCCGTTTCCATAGCAACGGTTGCCATTTTGAAATTTTTCAGCCAAAAACAAATTCCTTGTATGCTATACAACCTTTTTGTAAGTTTTCAGTTCTGAGTACTTTTGATTTTCCCACCTTTTTTTGTCGTTTCCATGGCAACAGGTGCCATTTTGAAAATCCATAAACCTTCTTGCACAGCTACACATTGGTATCAATGTTCCTGCTAAGTGTCATTCAGATCTGATGCATGGTCTCAAAAATCTGCCCCGGACAAATGGTCAAAGATCGTCAAACAATTTTTGTCAATTTCCCGCCTTTATGTCGTTTCCAAGACAACGGTGGAATTTTGGAAATCCATAGACCTTCTTGCACAACTACACATTGGTATTTATGTTCCTACTAAGTTTCATTCAGATCTGATGTGTGGTCACCAAGATCTGTCCCGGACAAATTGTCAAACGATTTTTGTCAATTTCCCGCCTTTTTGTCATCTCCATTTTAGCCATTTTGAAATTCAATAGACCTTCTTGCACAACTAGACATTGGTATCTATGCTCCTACTAAGTGTCACTCAGTTCTGATGAATGGTCTCCAAGATCTACCCGGACAAATTGTCCCAAAATTTTGTCAATTTTCCCGCCTTTTTGCCGTTTTCATGTCAACGGTGCCATTTTGGAAGTTCTCCGAACTACATGCACAACAAGACATTGGTATATATACTCCTGCAAAGTTTCATTGAAATTGGACGAGTGGTCTCTGAGATCTGCCCGGACAAATTTTGATGCGGAAAGAAAAAGAAGAATAACTAGATTTGCAATTGCAAGCAATAGCTGGTGTCGCCCCTGACAGCCAATTCGATGATTCCAGCTTGTTCGCAGCATTAAAATCTACCCAGAAATCAATTTTCGTTGAAATCCGACAAAGTTGAATTTTTTACGTATTTTGGGGGCCATCTTGGAAATGGCAGCCATTATGAAAAGAAATTTCCTTTCATACAACCCTCCAGATAATCATCCAACTTTGTACCAAATATGATTGAATTCAGCATGATTGAGAAAAATTCAATTCTCGTCGAAAATGGACGAATTTCGAATTCTTCGTACTTTGGTCGCCATCTTGAAAATGGCAGGCACTTCGAAAAAAATATTACTTGCATGCACCCTCCAGATAATAATAACTAGATTTGCAATTGCAAGCAATAGCTGATGTCGCCCCTGGCAGCCAATTCGATGACCCCATCTTGATTGCAGTGTCAAAATCTACCTAGAAATCAATTTTTGTTGAAATCGGACAAATTTTGAATTTTTACGTATTTAGGTGGCCATCTTGGAAATGATGGCTATTTTGATTTTTTTTTTGCATGAATTCCTTCCTCTCATCTATTGCAACATTTAAACAAAATATGAACAATTTCTGCCGGGCTGTTCTTGAGATATTAAATCTTCAATCTTTTAACGTAGATATAGCGGTCATCTTGGAAATGGCGGATATTTTGAAAAATTTTTGCCGGTGCATGTACATCTTCTCATGGTGGTCCAACTTTGTGCCAAGTATGATTGAATTCTGTCCAGGCATCTTTGAGAAAATAGGCGAACAAAATCCGTGGAAGAAAGAAAGAATAATGAAAAACTAGATTTGCAATTGCAAGCAATAGCTGATGTCGCCCCTGGCAGCCAATTTGATGATTACATGTTGTTCGCAGCGCCAAAGAAATCAATTTTTAGTGAAATCCGACAAAGTTGAAATTTTGACGTATTTCGGCGGCCATCTTGGAAACGGCGGCCATTTTGAAAATTTTTGACGGTGCATGCACATCTTCTCAAGGTGATCTAACTTTGTGCCAAGTATAAATGAATTCTGTCCAGGCATCTCTGAGAAAATACGCGGACAAAAATCCTTGGAAGAAAGAAAGAAAGAAAGAATAATAATAACAAAGAAACGGACCAAAAACAATATGTCGTCTCGACTACGTCTGGGGCGACATAATAATAACAAAGAAACGGACCAAAAACAATATGTCGTCCTGACTACGTCGTGGGGCGACATAATAACAAAGAAATGGACCAAAAACAATATGTCGTCCCGACTACGTCTGGGGCGACATAATAAAAATAACAAGTAATAACTGTGTTTGGATGCAAACACAAAGTCTCCCAAACGAACTGCCATATCAGAATTCGAAGTGTAAATAAGAGATCCATTTCCTAGCTACCATTTGTGACATTTTGAGCCTCGAAATAAGTTCTTTGCTTGTCTTACTACGTCTCTGTAAAATTAAAACTAACTTGCAGTGCTTTCGATTTCCCATCTTTTCCGTTTCTATGGCAACTGTCGCTATTTTAGAAAATTTTAACCCCAGAAGAAGTTCTATATTCAATGAACCAGCTTCCTTTTAAATTTATGCAAATTTGAGCACTTTTCATTTTCCCACCCTTTTTCCATTAAAACTACAACATTTCGTTATGTTTAGTTGAATTTGCTGGAAGGGTTTCTGAGAAAATGATCAAATTATGAGTTCCCAACAAGGCCAATGCTAAACTATGTTCTGCGTTGGCGGCTGTTATGTCTATGTTGAATAAGTACGAAATTTACAATCTTCGAGAAGGAGTTTCCGCGCGTCATTCGAGTACAGTTAAGTTAAATTTGCTTCTCCAGTTTTAGAGCTGGTGATAAAAATTATGTTTTCCCATATGGCTTAATGTGCGGCGTGATTTTTGTCAGATCAGAGCGAAATGAAAAATATTTGTAAAGTAGTTCCCATACATCATTATTGTAAAATAAAGTTGGATTTACTTCAGTGGTTTCAAAGATGATCAAAATATGAATTTCCCATAGGGTCAATGTTAAAACTGGCGGCCGGCGGCCACGTTTTTTGTTGATCTGAACGAAATGATCAATCTTTGTAAAGGAGCTTCTAAATACATCATTCTTGTAAAGTTACGTAGAATTACTTCAGTGGTTTTAGAGGAGAAGATGAAAATGCGAAAATACGCAGAATTTCTTAAGTGGTTTTAGAGGAGGAGATGAAAATGTGAAAAGCTAACGAATGACGGACGGACGACAAAAGACAGATGTCAAGTGATGGCAAAAGCTTACTCTAATCCTTTGGGTCAAGTAAGATAAAAAAGCGTTACAATACTGAACATTAATTCATTCCAGTATTGTTTAAGATAACAATACCGGAATAAAATTTTTACTCCTTGCAATATAAACAACACACATAAAACTTTCACGAACGTCTGAAAATTAATGTTACTTACAGTGGTTTTCGGGCCCCTTAAGTACCCATTTAAGTCTTCTGTGTTCACATCAGATAACAGTGTCAAATGATGATATGTGTTACAATGTCCATCTCTAACGGCTGATCCGGACACCTTCAATATATATAAAATCGGAGCTTGGGAGATTTTCTTTATCTACGTTTATAAAATCTCAGGCTTTATTATACTTCTGTAGACTTAATTGCAATTCTATAAATCCACTTTTGCAAGAAGCATATACTATTAATAAATCGCTACACAACGATGGGATTTATTCTGGGTACACATTTACTTCAAGTTTATTTGAAGAATTTGACCTCAATATTACAGAATTTGAGAATTTAAACCAACCTTTTAATAATATTAAATGTCGTTTAAAAAATAAAATCAAACAAATTGTGAATGAGTTTTATTGTAAAAAAACACTAAACAAATTGGCATCGGTATCTTTTTCAGAAAATTCTAAGTTGTTTATTTATGGCAAAATTAAGTAGGAAATTAAACTAGAACAATATTTATTAGAAATATCAAATTTTAAAACTAGACAGCTTTTAACTAAATTTCGGGTTAATGACCATAATTTAGAAATAGAAATCGGAAGATACCAAAATATACCAAGAGATAACAGAATTTGTAAACACTGCAGTTCAAATGAAATTGATGATGAAATACATTTTGTGCTAAATTGTACCAAGAATGAATCTGCTAGAAATGACTTATATTCATCAATAAATATAATGAATCAAGATTTTATTCAAGATCAGCCACTCAATAAACTAATACAAATTTTAAATCCAAATTTTCAACTTTTGTCAGCAGTAGCAGACTTTCTAAAGCAAAGTACAGACTTACGAAAGTAAAGTCCACGTTGGCCAAAGTTACTCAATATATATCTGTATTTACATGTTATTTGTTGTTGTATAAACATATGTTTGTATGTCTTGTATGTTTTGTCATTGTATTTGCTTGGCCCCTATGGGCGTAAATTTGCAAATAAAGTTATTATTATATAAACATTAAATAATAGCTCTCATACTGTGGTAAGGTCGACCCTTTACCATTAGGTCTGCGATATAATACAGCGTCTCAATATTTGAAATAATCCATCTTGATTACGTCAAAACAAAATATATTTTCCCTCATGAAATTTACCATACGTTGCCCTATATTTTGCTAAAGTTTCAAGTCAAAATCAACAAGAAGAGTAAAATATTTTATTCACATCTACATATTGTGCACTTTGTTTCATTAAAAAATGCCATAAGGATTTAAATTGTAGGCAGATGGCAAACCAATGGAAAGTTAACTATCAGATACCCAGAGGATGAAAAAAAAACACTTAAATTTATAGATTCAATGATTTGTAAGTACACATGTATTAAATGTTTTATCAGTTAGACTAACTGTTTCATTTCAACCTGGTATTCCCCCTACAAGTTTACAAATTTGAGTTTCTACTACTTCATTTACCTTGAACAATCCATCTAATATAATATCATTTCTAGTGTTAGTACTTAGATCAACATCCCATTTCGTTTTTATGGCATCCACTACAAGGTTGCAGTTCTTCTTTCGGTTATATAATGATTTTTTTGTTAGAAATGAACAATTCAAATTGCCTGTGTCATGATACACGGCACCTCCTCCACTCTTACGTCTTGCTAAATTTATCTCATTGTTAACCAATTTCCGAATGTCACATTCCAGATAAGGATTTTGGTGCACACCAATCACAACTGCGGGTTTATTTCTCCACATTAACAGGATAGATTTATTTGTCAAATCCTGATTTTTGTATATCCATTCTTCAAGTGCCAAGTTCATATAAATATCATCTGATTTAGATACCCAAACTTCATGCTTTGTTGCTTTGGTTACCAAACATCTTTTCAATCTCCCATTTTGTTGTAAAAATTTACTGATTTTGAACATAATTTTTCTGAAGTGAAAAACATGAACATTTTGATTAAAGACAAAGACTGAAATTTTAGTATATGTGAGTTTTCTCTTCAATCAAAATAGATACAGTGTAAAAGAACAAACCTGAAAGATGAAAAAAGGATAAACCTAAAGGATTTGAAGAGTAAAAGTAAAACCAGTGTATTCTGTGATTAACGAATTAATAAACACAAATTGTACATGGGACAAAATCTCTAGAAACACATTGTAAAGTTAAGCAAATGTAACAGCATTTTGTTGTTTTACTTCATTGTGAAGACACAATGGGGCACTGCTTACTCAGAGAATAAATGTTCAAATTTTGAATATCTTTAATTTTTTAAATTATATACAAATTTATTACTTTGAATATCATTCGAAATATAAGATTTTGTCTAAAAGTAATGCTTGCTTTCTTATTTATACTCTTTATAGACTCCATGAATGGTCAATAAGATATTGTTCTTCTAAACATGTAATATTAGCAGGTGGATCATTGGCACGACCATGGATAGTTACAATATTCCTGCTTCTTCTCCATCTATATTTTTGGAATTACTTATATTTTAGAAATGAAGAACCAAAGAGGTATTTCCCTCGTGAAAAACTCTATCGTAGCTAATTTTTGTCTTCGATTTAGATCTTTTTAGCTACTTTTTCTATATAAGATTTCATATATTTTTTGGTTTATGATTGTATCTTCACTGAAGAGACATGAGTTGTCAAAGTGAACATCTGCAGACACTAAAATCAAAGTAATTTGTGTATAAATTTAATTATTTATTACCACTAGATTAATGCCTCTGATTGTGGACTGCTAGTCTCTGATAGTATTCACAAACCTAGTAGTCAGTTCGTCGATGCTAATCCGAAAACTGATTTTATTTGGAACCTTGGGAACTTTCAATGTCTTATTTTTTAAAATTTTTTCTCAAACCTAAGTACCTCCCTCGTTCAGGCTCTGTCCTTAGCTGATTATTGGTTTCGATTTATATCTTATTTGTTCTTATTGGATATCTTTTGGTTCATGTTATATTTTTTGTTTTTATCTGCACTGAAGAAACATAAGTTGTCGAAATTGTTATTTGAAGAAACTACTTTAGTATATTAACAGTAACTATGGTATTTTGATATTTGATATTACTTTTTTTATCCTAATAAGATAATCTTAAGCTAATTTGCGAAATCACTTTATGCAGAATCGTACTAAAAGTATATGTTTTGTGTGTCGCTATATAAGCTGTGTTGAACACTGTAGAAACAGAACTAAAGTAATGTTGGTATTTGGTTATTAATGCCATCAGCATGATGAAGCCGAACCATTTAAAATATTCAAGTATAAAGACCTGTTACTTTTTAAATTATCAAACCACTATCTTTGAATTATGTCATATAGAATTTATCCATTAGAATAACTAAATAATTCATGCACAAGACAGTGTTTTGAAATAAAAGTAAGAAATTTCCCTTAAGTTAAACTTGGAAATATCTTGAGAATGTAAGTGCAAAAATATTTTATACAAAAGCAGGTATACATCAAAACTGGGAAACTGAAAAAAAGCATGGAAACAATCTACGTAAAATCCAGAAAAATGTTCAAGGGAAAAACGTTTTTATACTTTTCATGGGAAAAGGTTTGATATTAATAGGGCATGTATTTCATTATTTCATTTTTTATTGAATTTGCAATAACAGCTTTAATCTTTGTTCAATAAGAAATAGATAAAACTGATGCCGAAAGAACATCGAACCTTGTTGTATGACCCAAACTCAAAATGTTCCTCCTTTCGTCTCCAGATTACATACAGCAAAATTCGAAACACCTGCGCGTTTCTATAATCGGCCTAAGCAAACAGTGGGCACGAACCAGGTATTATCTGTCAATCAAACGTGCGTTCGTCGTATTCAATTTACACGTTCTGAACAAATCGATTAAACAGGGCGTGATATCTGTACGTCAATCAAACTACAAACAGATGCAAGTTCAAAATGTATTATAGGATTAAACACTGTTTTAAAGGAATTTATTGGAGTATAAACGGGACCAATTCACTCACAAACAAATAAAATTTGTTTGTGAGTGAATTGGTCCCGTTTATACTCCAATAAATTCCTTAACACTGTTTTAAAGGAATTTATTGGAGTATAAACGGGACCAATTCACTCACAAACAAATAAAGGACTTTTATTTGTTTGTGAGTGAATTGGTCCCGTTTATACTCCAATAAATTCCTTTCAAACGGTGTTTAATCCTTATAATTCTTTTACTTTGATGATAAGTGATTAAATTCTAATTTTTATTATGCCAATCAAACGTTTTTATTCAAAGTGATCGTCTTGGCGTATGGATTTAGAAAGGTGAACTGAAATGTAGTTCGGTCAACGTCGTCTATCGAAAAATAAACGACCTCAGAAATTGCTACCGGAAGTAAATTCAACCAATCATATCAGCGTATTTCCTAATATGCAAATCATAAAAAATTATTAACAAATAAGAATCTTTGCATATTTTAAAAAAAAAATGGCCTGCGTTGTATGAAATTTTCATTTATGGCTATATGCAATTTTGTCGTTTTTGTTTTTGTTTTTGTTTTTGTTTTTTTTTGTTTTGTTTTGTTTTTTTTGTTTGTTTTTTGTTTGTTTTTGGTTTTGTTTTGTTTGTTTGTTTGTTTTTTTTGTGGGGGGCAAAATTGAAATGGGTTTTAAACGTTATGATTTTGATACACAAATATTCGGATTATTTTAGTACAGTAGATACATTCCATTCATTGTTTCAAAATAAAAACATATCCATCCTACTCGATTTACACAATCCATAGAATACTGAGACATTTTATATATATCAGAAATGAGATTTGTTTCTCCCACACCAAAACATGACAAAAATAACAAAATAAAGGGATCATATTTGTGTAACTTTTGGGAAAACGGCTATCAATACAATGTGAAAAGATTGACAATTCAGTTCAATTTATTAATTTACTTTTAATTTGCGTAATGGAATTTCAATATTTACTAATATTTTCTGTTGTGAATTTAATGTCTTAGTGTCCAGTCAATTAAAAGTACAACATTTAACCACATGCAACACAGGACCAAAAAAAAAATAATTCTCTAATTTGTGGGTAAACATGTACTTCAAACGACCAAAGACATTTTTTAAAGGTCTCTGAAACGGAGGCTGTTTATTTTTTTATTTCATTATTTGTTTATGTTTAATTTTTGTTTTTGTTTTTGTTTTTTTTTTGCATCTGTGTTTTTTTTTATCGTAATGCATTTCAGCTGAGAAAATCTTTTAACCCTACTGGTCGGATTTCCGAATGTCATTTTAAAAAAATGAATGATGTATGTTATATATACTTGTACGTAAATAAACATTAAGAAAATTATCC